>CP139502.1:185309667-185499065 GCA_021014915.2 Artemisia tridentata subsp. tridentata | reverse complement strand
TTAAAGAGGTTTATGATTGGTAGTACCACAAAATGTAGCAAAACCTAGCTTATAAACCCTAGAAAATCATGATATTGAAAAGATGAATCTGTCCAAAATAATATCTGTTGGAAAACGACTCACCCATTTTACCTCATTAAGATCTGGACTAAAAGAAAAATATTTAGTTATAGATCTATGTCTTGTGGTCATTTCCTTAAGTGGTGATTATCGTGACGATACCCGATGATTGAGATATGAATTTTATGGTGAAACTAGGTCAGAACTGTACACTGTTTGGATTTAGGGCATAAGTTGAGTTTTAATCCATAAATTTTTGAAAACTAAATATGTGTACTATATTAGACAAGTAGATCTACCATCTCAAACTAAGTTTACCTTGATAGGACTTTTATATTTCAAGATATGGCCATTTTGGTTAGACACAAAACTGAGACAGTTTAGCCCTCAGAAATGACTTGCAAATAAAAGTTGTAAAGAGTGTGTATACCTAGATATTCTTGTGTAAGCTTATTTTTCCAGTAAAGTAGGGACATAGAGGAAGCTAGGGATATAAAGAACATGATTTTTTGACTTACGGTTTGAGAGATATGAATTTTTGATCATGAGCTAGTCATAAAAATCCCATCAGATTTTGAGATAAAAGTTATGAAAAGGTTAATAACATATGAATTTGGACCCTCAAGTTTTAATTTTAACCACCAAATATAATTTGGACCTTTAGTCATAATTTGAACCTTTTGACTAAGAATTGAACTCTTGGACTTAATTTGGACCCTTGTGACTCATTTTGGACTTAAAGACACAAATAGAAATAAAAACTTGAAATTAGGTGAGATATATATCCCATGCTTGTAAATGTTTAAAAAAAAAGCCAAATCCAACCTTAAAAATTATTTAAACATTAAGAATCAAGCACAATTGAGATTACAACTTACATAGCATATAGAGATAAATGTATCATTTTCTTTAAAACTAAGACACGCGTATATATATATATGTAAAGGCTGCTTATAGGCGTCTCGCGGTTACTTCATCATCATCTCACTTGGTTGTGCACTTCGTTTTTGGTGAGTTTTCATAGCCCCGACTTTTACATTGTTTATACATAATTTCTAAATTCTCGGGGGAGAATACATTGCACCATTTTTGCATACGGACCAAAGTATCAAAATTCAGTTACATTGCTTAAGTTACATCATTGCCTGATTAAAGTCCCCTATTTGAATCATGAACCATTAATTGTGAGCAAGCGAGAGTGAGTGAATAGATCTATTGAGGGTGAGTCCTCCGTCCGGGTTGGTCGCTCCAACTTGTCAAACGGATGCATTTCATTTTTATCATATTAGAGTGATTGGCAAACACCCAGATGGGGCATTTCATTTCAGTCTAGCTTCGGGGTCATGTGCTTAAGAGCTAATGTATTATTTTTTTTATGTGGCATTGTTTTGTCATACACCTTATACTTGTGGTTTCCGTACAATCATTTCATTTACATAAACCTATGATTCTCACCAACATTATTGTTGACCCTTTTTAGCAATGTATTTTCAGGTAATTAAGGTATGTGCATCATGGCTTGCATTTGGACCTATTTGGGAGTCGCGGTGTCGACGCATCTCACTTATCTTTTATCCACTTATTATCGTTTGATTTGTGTGAAAACGTAAAGGGGGGGGGGGGGGTGAATACGTTTACCGTTTTAAAATCTTAAAACTTGTTGTATCAAATTTCCGTCTAAGCTTGTTCTAATATGAAAGATGTTAAGTGTAGTTTATGATCAGTATACACTTAACCAAGTTGTCACATATGTATGATCAACAAATCACAACACAAGCAAACATATATAATGCAAACATAAAGTAAAGCGATAAGTAAAAGAAAGCGCAAACCGAACATGATGATTTATAGTGGTTCGGTCATGGAGCTCCTCTCCGCCCTACTCTACTCCCCGAGTACCCAACTCGAGAGTTACTTCACTAGATCAACAAGCTCCCTTCTCGGCGGAGAAAACCTTACAAACTTCGCTTACACTTTTTCCGGTACAAAGCTAAATACCGGGTTCTAGTTCGAGGTAGAACCAACCTAACGTCGCCTATACAATTACTGACACTAAGCTAGATGTCGAGTTCTTTACCAAGGGTACAACCACTCCCTACGTCGCTTAACCTTTTTACAGTACTAAGCTAGATACCGAGTTCTTGACACGGGTACAACCACTCCCGCTATGTTTTATGGCCCAACATAGAAACCTTGTGTTTTATGGCACAAACATATAAACCACCTAATCTAATATGAATGGATTACAATGATGATTCATGACATAAATGGGTCATGGATATGAATAGCTAATCTAAATGAACTTCCATTGATAGGAAGCCTTCAATGTATGAAGATCACAAGCTCCCTAAACTTGTTGTGATGGATCTTCATGTATGCAAGTGAGATCTACATGAGCTTCTCAAATGAGAAATCTTCTTGGTGGATCAGGAAGTATGCTATGGATGATATCTCATGATCTTGAGCTTGCTTCACAGGATCACTAACAATGTATGCTTACAACATAATGAAAGTTAGTAACATTATGATCATTATGTTAAGGGTGATTAATGTATGGATCTACATGGTTTTCTATTGATCTAAGTGTGTGAAAAGAGTAAAGGGAATGTGTGTTCTAATAGCTTGAAACTATGGGCAAACAATGAGCTTCTATTTATAGGCAAACTGAATGAACAAGTGACGGATCCGGCGGATCCCATAAATTGGATCCGCCAGTGTATGGCTTTGGATCCGTCGGTGCAGGCCAGCTAATAGATTTCCAAATCTTGCACAATCTTTCCATATCTTTGTCAAGTCACATCAAGATCTTTCAAAGTCAACTTAGTAGCTTGAAGATTTATACAAGATATTACCTAAATCTTTCCATATCTACCAAAGTCAACTTTGTTACTTAAGAATCTTTCCAAAATATATTTCAAATCTTCCTAATATTTTCTAATGAAGTATGCCATGATGTCACGTGTATATTTCCATTCTAAGATTTAGAATGTAAATAATCTAAATGTATATATGTATGTAACATGTATCCTAGTGATCATGTAGCATGTATCTACTAGCTTAACTAATATATGTTTACCAATATGTATCATGTTAGTTTGACACCTAAAGTGTACTTATCCTATTTATCTTAGGAAACAAGACAAATGAGGTTCTAAGTAGAATGGTTAGCCTTTTTAAAATACTTAATGACCTAGCCGTATTTTAAACATTCCAAATGGTTTGTTAAGAGTTTGATCATAATGCCACATAACAAACATGTACGAACCTGTGTTGTATCATAAGAGGACTCGAGAGGTGTTGAATGTATGTTGAGACAAGATATGATTACAAGTAACTTGTACATTTTACGTTATGTATCAAGTTACATGTTTGTCATCAATCAAAACAAACGAGACTGCTTACACTAACAATCTCCCCAACGAGACTGTTTGCACTAACAATCTCCCCCTTTTTGATGATGACAAAATATGTAAACATGATATAAAGTAAAATGTAAAAAGTTACTTGTGTCCGTACTACCTTTAATATTACCTTCTCCGTTTACCCCTTTCTCCACTCTTCTAGCCTATTACTTTCTCCGTTTACACCTTTCTCCCCCTTTTGTCGAAGCAAAAAGGGTGTGTCCTTGGAGTTAACTTCATTTCTCCCCGAAATGGTGAGCTTGCATCATCCCTAGTGAAGTTAAATAGACTACTCCAATCTCCTATGGTTGTTACGTCCCCTAGGTTTTTAGCGGATCCATGGATCAAACTAGACTCTTAACCTACATCAAGGTTAGTGATGTGCAACATAAAAAGAATATATATGAAAAATGCATGATGAATGAAATGCATATAGCCAACGATACATGTGGGTAAGCAATGTTGGACTATGTTGACCTATCTCCTCCTTTTTGTCAAAACAAAAAGAAGAACATATGCACAGCGGAATGCGATTATGAGAAATTTAAAGCTCCCCCTTGATTTATACTACCCCTAATTGGAGTAACAAGGATATGATGTATGAACCTACAAAATTAATTGTTAGAATACGATATGCTCCCCCTTGATGTATACTCCTCATTGCTAGAGTACCAACGTATACGGTTCAAGGATGAGAAATGCCAAAAATGATGAGTTAGTATATGATATACTCCCCTCGATCTATACTCCCCGTTGCCAGGGTACCGACGTATATGATCCAAGGATGAAGAATCCTACAAAATAAAGGTTAGTATAAAACAATATTTGTCCAAGGACAAGTATGTGATATACACCAATGCGTATATATGATGCATCCTAAAAAATGCTTGACGAAAACTCCCCCTTGCTCTAGGGCGTCAAGATGAACCTATAAAAGAAGAAAAATAATTGATGCAAACTTCATCCTATGATGAGTAAGCTATATACGATCGAGCGTATATGATGATGAACCTACAATGAAATGGTTAGTGCAATATATTTTATCTCAAGGAAAAATATTATGCAACATATCAATAATCTAATCACAAACAACTTGCCAATTGTGATTGTCTAATAAAAATAATAATAATAATAAAAATGATGCAGCATACCGATTGTGATATCAATCGTGATTATCTAGTAACCCATGTTACAAAGAGTGTAATCTTCTAATAAGAATTACAAGAGTATATTTCTACAAAACAGTGCTGTGGAAACTTATTTTAGAGGTTACTAACAATAAGTTTACGTGATCGTTTATAGGCTCTAGGCTGTTAAGCCTTTATCTAGGATTTCTACATTTAAAGAACAATGATAATATTGGCGGAATATTCAATGAACGAATACAATACTATCACAACAAGGTTTTGTCAAACTTTCACTTTGTTATTAAACTCAGCCCCAATACTACTTGATCATTAGTAATACGGTTACACACACACACTCATTTGATGTTCACTTTGTTTCACTGTGAAGCATCATGGTGTTGATTGTCTAATCTACAACCAAGACACACTTTTATCTAAGGGGTATGATCTTCCTTTTATAACATAAGGAGATCATTACAAACTTGATAAGTCTTTAGTCATCCACTTGCTTTTACATGTGTCAAGTCAATAAGATACAACTTGTATCTTGAGTGTTCAACTTGATGACTTGATAAAATATCTAGATATTATATTTGTATAAACATGACTCATACAAAATAAATATCTTCTTCATTCTTATCTTTATAGCGGCAGAGTGACTCATTGATTCAGCAGCACCTTCGTTTGAACTAGCAGTAGGTTGTTACACTAGCAGCAGTCTCATTTTGTACTAGCAGTACCTTTGTGTTGTACTAGCAGTACCTTTGTGTTGAACTAGCAGTACCTTTGAGTTTGCACTGGCAGTACCTTGCTTGTGAATCAGCAGTACCTTGTTGGTTTAGCAGTACCTTGCTCTTGGACCAGCAGTACCGTAAAATACACTAACAGTACCTTTCTTGAACTGGCAGTACCATGTATTTTGCTTATCATTCAGTATTCTATATGTTTCATTCTTCTTGTTTTTGATCATCAAATCTATGGAATATTTAATTCCCAACAAGTGCCAATGATGAGGATATGAGTGATCCTAGTGTTGGTGTTAGTTTACTAGTGATAACTTGATAACAAAAGATTGATGCAAGTAAGTTTTTCGCTAATCCATGGGGATGATGATTACTGAAAGAGGTGATGGAATGTGGTGGTTATAATGAATGCAATGAATTCAGAAACTCTAATGTATAGCAAATGCTATAAGAGTAATAAAGACAGTTAAGGTTATTGTTAGGATTCGATACACTGTTAAGGTGGTTAAACCTTTTGTACTTTGTTTATATGATATATTGAGTGAATATGATTAAGTATGCAGAATCTACTTAATCACACTTAGAAGGTTATTATGGTTATGGAAATGGAACAGTTGTGTTTGTTATATGACAATGAACAATGAAAGCTTATCACCAAACGATTCAATATTATTAAGATAATAATACGAGTGATCTTGAGTTATCACTAGGGTTACAACCTTGAATCTTATGTTTCTATATCTTGTGATATTTTTTTTGTTCTATGTTCTTGAGAGATATATTTTGCACTATAAGTTTTAACACACACATATCTCTAGACTAAGATCTTTCTTTTATAACATAAGAAAGATCTTTTACAATAATGTTAAGTCTTGTCAAACAACTTGCTAGCTTATCTTATGTGTGCCAGTAACTAAGATACAACATGTATCTATGTTTACAACTTGTTCTGTGAGTATAAGATAAAGACTGAGCACATGGGGTAAGATATTATCTACCGTGTATTATTGACTTTTAGTCAACCAGACTTAATATCTTCATCAAACAGACTTAACTCAGATAGTCACCAGAATTAACACTTGACTTAACCACCAGACTTAACTTCAACGACCAGAATTTAACCAGCAGATAACCAGCAAACTTAACTTTGGAACTCACCAGACTTAACTCTACTACTACCAGATTTAATCACTTGAGAGAATTTCCTGATACTTAAACTTCAGAATATTTAATTCCCAACAATCCTCCCCTAAACATGTGAATCCATTTCAACATGTTTCTGAATTAAATTATGGATTGTGAGGATCTTTCAAACACTTCATAGTCAGACCCTTGGACTGAACTTTCTTCTATTCTGAAAGATTAAAATCTATCTTAGTAACTCATTTGCTTTCTGATCTTTGACTTCAACAATATCAATACACATATCTTTAGGCTTCAAACATTGACCTAAAAGATGGTGCAATTTCCTTGGATGGAGGAATTATAAGAGGCAATGGTGCTGTGTATCTTGGATGATTGTTTCAACAAGTGAAATCATCTATCAGCATGCCTTTGCAAGTGATGAACAAACGTAGTGAACTGAAATTGAAACTGAAAGCTTTCTTCGTTTGACCTAGATAGAACTTTCTCCTTTGGAATGCTTCATCCCTTCTGAATATATATAATACTCCAGAAACAGCTCTATTCTTGTCATTTTCAACTTCCTCATCATCTTGTATGCTCTTGTCTTTTTCCTCCCTTTCATTGGTTAAACTTCCTTGGGATTTATTTCCTCCCCTAAGATGCAAACATTTCCTCCCCTGTTTGGAAGATCTCTCACAATGTATCTCTCCCCATCATCCGAGCTATCAATTAGAACTTGTTATCAGACAATGTTGTACATGTAGCCATCAATTCCTTAAGAGTTTAATTTGCTGCCCTCATCACTTCTTGGTGTGTTAACTCCTATGAGAGGTGATTCATGGGGCAATAACTCATAATCCATCAGTTGATGGTTTTCTGAGTCATTTTTATTTCAAAAAGCCTTTTAAGAAAATTTTTAACTTTTAGCAGTATGCATATGATTTTATTAAGAAAAATCATACTGCTTTCAATCATTTTGAAGGGATTAAGTGTATAACAGACACTTAATCAAGATTTTGGTTTAAAGCAACCTCTGGTTGTGTGAGAAGCAATATTTTCAGTTATAAATAACTGCCTGTGTAAAGATAAACCTATTCAAAAGGCTTTCTTGACAGGGTTTCCAGCTCATAGCAATTGTTGCCTCTAACACAAGTGTTAGATTCACTTTTACTAGCTGTTCTTTCTATCAGATGTCCTTAGACTTGCTCATTATACTTAAAAGTATAAAATGATAGAAAGTGAGTTGAATCAGTTACTGTCTGATCAACTAAGTCATCAATTTAATGTGAAATATGATAACCAGGTTTCAAGAAAGTAGTTTTAAAGAATTAATAAACTTAGTTATAAACCTTTGTTAAGAATTCCCAAACTCAGTCAATCATAAACCTGTTATGTAAGCAACTGATATAACATTCTGCTGCTTCCATTTCACTTGAAAACTTCCTTTTGTGCTCAAATGTTCATACCTGAAATTGTTAGTCTAAAACCAAAAGAACAATGTACAAAGTACTTGTCTTATATTAGAATAAACATATGACTACTGTATGAAATAACACAATTTTAAAGTAATAGATAGTACAAATTTACAAAGACAACAGCACAAACAAAAATTTAACTACCAGACTTAATTGAGTAACCACCAGAATTAACTGAGTAATCACCAGAATTAACCACACTGGTATATAAAAACACATAGATTGAAAATTTTAAGTATTAAGCATTCCAATACTTGCTACCAAGTACTGAAACCTTCCAACATCAAAAGCTTTTGTTAGCAGATCTGCAAAATTATGTTCTGAAGCAATTTTCATTACTTGAATTAACTTTTTCTCATTGCAATCTCTAATAAAATGATGTCTAATTTCAATGTGTTTTGTTTTAGAATGTTGTACCGGATTTTTAATAATGCAAATTATACTACTATTATCAATATGAATAACAGTGTTCATAAAATTGTACCCATAGTCAAGAAGTTGGTTTTGAAGCCACAAGACTTGAGCACAGCAACTTGCAGCAGCTACATATTCAGCTTCAGTTGTTGAAGTAGCCATAGTTGTTTGCTTCTTACACTGCCATGAGATAAGTCTACACCCAAGGAATTGATATCCTCCAGTTGTTGACTTTCTGTCCAAGCTAGCACCAGCATAATCACTATCCGAAAATGCTACCAAATCAAAAGGTGATTCCCTTAAATACCATAGACCTAACCTAGGTTGACCCTTAAGATATCTAAAAATCCTATTGACTGCTGTTAAATGAGAAACCTTTGGAGTTACTTGAAATCTTGAACAAGCACAAACAGAGAACATGATGTCAGGTCTTGATGATGTGAGATACATCAAAGATCCTATCATAGATCTGTATGTGTGTACATCCACATTTTCTCCATCTAAATCTTTTGGAAGTTGTTTCTCAGAATCCATTGGTGTGCTTGCCATTTTTTAATCAACAAAGTTGAACTTTCTAAGTATTTCAGCAACATATTTATCTTGATTAATAAATATGCCTTCATATGACTGTTTAACTTGCAAACCCAAAAAGAATGTAAGCTCCCCTATGGAACTCACCTGAAACTTATCATGCATAAGCTTCTCAAATTTCAAACACATCTCCTTCCTTGTAGATCCAAAGATAATGTCATCCACATACACCTGCACTAACAGAAGATCCTTCTTGTGTTGTTTGATGAAAAGTTTTTGATCAATTTTTCCTCTTTGAAATCCATTATCTTTTAAATAGGAAGCCAGTGTTTCATACCAAGCTCTAGGTGCCTGATGAAGGCCATAAAGAGCCTTAACAACTCTGTACACTTTGTTTGGATGGTCAGGATCAAGGAACCCTGTAGGTTGTAAGCCATACACCTCTTCTTCAATTGTGCCATATAGAAATGCACTGTTGACATCCATTTGGTAAACTGTGAAGCCTAAAAATGAAGCATAAGCTAAGAAAAGCCTAATTGCCTCAAGTCTTGCTACTGGAGCAAAAACTTCATCATAGTCTATACCTTCTTGTTGTGTGTACCCTTGGGCTACTAATCTAGCCTTATTCCTAATCACTATTCCCCTTTCATCCCTTTTATTCTTGAAAACCCATCTAGTGCCAATTACCTTTGCATCCTTAGGTAAATCAACTAGCACCCTAACTTTCTGAATCTTGAACTGAAGAAGCTCCTCTTGCATAGCTTCTACCCAGCTTGAATTATCTAAGGCTTTCAGAATGTGCTTTGGTTCAGTTTGCGAGAGAAAACATACAAACAAACAAGAGTTTGAAAACTTATGCAGTTTTGAAGCATAAAGGGCATCAAGAAGCCCTTGTTGGTCTGAATACATCAGTTTTTGTCTTGTCTTCACCCCTGATTGTACATCTCCTGTCACATTTTCTAGGGAGTGGACCTTGTGAATTCTGGTTTGTGGTGTAAGTGGAACATGATAATTTGGTGGGAGATTGCTCAAATCCACCTCATTGTTTGTTAATTCTGCTTCCTTTGTTAAGTCTGCTTCTTTAGTTAAGTCTGTTTTAGCAGCATTATCAACAGCAGAACTATTTTCTTGTTCCTTTGTTTCATCTTCTTTGCTTTCATCTTCAACATCTTCTTTAGCTTTACCAGAAGAAGATTCACCAATTGTTGAAGTTGATTCCACACTTGTACTTGACCATATTGGCATCCAAATATGATCTTGGTTTGACTCCTTTTCTAACATTGCCTCATTTGTTGCTTGAGAACCTGAAAAATCATTAGTTTTTGCAACAACAGGCACATAATTCATTGATTTGGTTAGAGTTTCAAGATCAAATAGACATTTTGGTCCTTGACCTTCTACATTGGATTTATCTTCCAAAAACTCCACATGTAGATTTTCCTCTACAATCATAGTTCTAGTGTTGTATACTCTAAATGCTTTGCTATTAAGAGAATATCCAACAAAGAATCCTTCATCTGCTTTAACATCGAATTTTCCTAAATGGTCTAAGGTATTGATAATTGTCACATGACATCCAAAAGGTCTTAGAAATCCTATTGCAGGAGTTCTACCTCTAAAAAGTTCATATGATGTCTTATTGTGAGGCTGAATAACTAAAACTCTATTTTGAACATAGCAAGCAATGTTGACTGCTTCAGCCCAAAAAGTTATAGGTAGCTTAGAGTCAGCTAACATAGTTCTAGCAGCTTCTATTAGTGTTCTATTCTTTCTCTCAACAACACCATTTTGTTGTGGAGTTCTAGCAATACTAAATTCTCTCCTAATACCTTTTTGTTTGCAGAAATCATCCATAACTCTATTCTTAAACTCTGTCCCATTATCACATCTAATGACTTTCACTTTCTTGTCTACTTGGTTTTCTATCTGTGTAATGAATGTCTTAATAATGCTAGAAGTTTCATCCTTAGAACCTAAAAAGAAAACCCATGTAAATCTGGTATAGTCATCAATTATAACAAGACAATATCTCTTATGCATTATACTACTTACTGAAACAGGTCCAAATAAGTCCATATGAAGCATAGACAATGATTGATTGATAGAGTTAAAAATCTTGGGCTTACAAGTGGCTTTGTGTTGTTTGCCTTTAAGACAAGCAATGCATGTTTGATCATTTTCAAATCTTTTGTGAGGTAAACCTCTTACCAAACCATTCTTAACAATCTGATTTATGGTTTTAAAATTAATATGACCAAGCCTTCTATGCCATTTCATTGATTCATCCAATGTGGCCTTTGCAACAAGACAAGTTAAATCCTTTTTAGGAACAATATTCTTCATGTCAACACTGTACATATTGCCCTTTCTAGGAATTTTAAGAAGTACTTAACTTTCATCAGGCATCTTAAAGTCAGGAGAAAGTACAAGACATTCAGTCTCACAGAAAAGAACTTTGTTCTTTTTGTCACACATTTGTAAGACACTAAAAAGATTATAATTTAGCTCTTGTACATAGTACACATCTTCAAAATCTAAATTTCCAGTTTTAATGGTACCTTTACCGGAAATTTTGCCACCAACACCTCCTCCAAAGGTAACATAGCCTCCATCTATTGATTGAAGCTTTGAGAGATAAGACTTGTTGCCTGTCATGTGCCTTGAACATCCACTATCTGAGTATCCTTGATCCTCTTGCTGATCAATTGAATGTTCCTGCAAAGAAATGAGAAGTATTAGTTTCTTTTGGGGACCCAAGCCATTACTGACTTGGATCTGCCTCTTGCATCAATGTAATTTAATGTTTTTAGAACAGTTGATGCAAGAATGGATTTAGTTGAATTCCAAACCCAACATGTTGAGGCCTTAACAGCATTTTCCCTCTTTGCCCAAGCAGCAGACCTAACTACTTGCCTACCAGAATTAACTGCTTGCCTAGCAGAATTAACTGCTGGCTTAGCAGAATTAACTGCTGACTTTGTAGTTGTCCCCTTTTGTTTCCAAACTTGTTTTTGGACCACTGCTTTTCTTTGAATGGGCCTTTGAACAGACTTTGGTGCATGTTTGTAAGATGTTTTTGCACCCTTAGCTGTTGATTTTGGGTAAACAGTCATAAATAGTCTAGCAGAATTAACTTCATTGAAGCCAGACTTAACAGAGTCTGTTGTGGGTTTAGTTCTGTTAACCTTAGAACTAGAGTGAAAATGATATTTAGGTGTTTTCCTTTTGTGGTTCACTCTATTGTTTTCATACCCAGATACCCAATGGTTGCAGAAAGCTGCAAGATGGTCAAAACTACCACATGTATAACAAGCTTTGTTGCAAAAAGCAAAGTCATCACCTAATTGGTTAGACTTGAGGTTATTCCAATTTCTTTGGTTACCTCTGGGCTTTCTAGTGGATTTTGTATTGTTCACAATACTTAACTGGTTGCCTAACATGTTTAATGTTTGATTTAGGCCTATCAGTATCCTTTTTGACTACTTTAGGAACCTTAGTTCCTGCTTTCTTAACTTTTTCAGGTTTAGACATAACCTGTTCTTCTTCATCACTATCAGTTGTACTATCCTCAACAACTATAGCATCTCCTTTCTTAACAACGGATACCTTGTCCTGATAAAATAAAGTTTTATCTAAACTTTCACATTCTTTTTCTATCTTAGGACTCTTAGTGACCTTAGAACCATATTCCATTATTGGTTCTTGAAACTCAGCAAAACCCGTGTGTGCTAGGTCAACACCTGGAGGTGAAGGAACACCTCTATATGGTGGAGGAACATATTTGTATCCTAAACCAGACTTAGGTTGTGTTTGTTTTTTTCATTCAGATCTGAATACGTCTGAAGTCTGATTCGGTCAGACGTAATCAGATTCAGACTGTTTGTTTTTTTTCAGATCTGAAGTCTGAATACATCTGAATAAGGTCTGATTCGTTCAGACATTGAATAACGTCTGATTACATCTGAAAAGCCTAAACTTTAGTGATACTTCTTTTCAATCCTTATCTCATCATCTTGGTCTTAATTTTTTATTAATAATCACGAATGGAGGGTCGTTTGGTTTGTTTTATAGCGAAACGATTGTTCTTTGTTTATTCAGGCATTCAGATTCAGACATAAAAACAGACAGTCTAAAATAATTCAGATTCAGACTTTTGGACCACTCATTCAGATTCAGAAGTGGTATTCAGATTCAGACATAAAACATCTAAAAAAACAAACAGCACCTTAGCTTTATTGATTACTTGAGTTTCCCAAATCTTATTCATTCCCTCTGAGGCATAAGCTAAAGCATCTACAGTTATTTTAACATTTTCAGTTTTATTATTGGCTTCAGCTAATTGTTTACTTTGACTAGCAAGTATTTCATCTCTAAATGCTATGCCTCTTTGTAGAGCATTTAAATCATTAGTAAACTTAGATTCATTACCTTGAAAATGTGCAATTTGTTTTTCAAGAACACCTATAGCTCTTTTATGATTACTTAAATTGGCTAAGGCAATAATTAGTTCTTCTCGCCTATTATCATCTTTTCTTTTAAGTTCTTCATTATCTTTAAGAGCAGAACATGATTCAGAACATTTGGTTATGGGACTTACCTCTGAATCAGAGAAGGCCATTAGAGCAGTCTCAGTGGCCACAAGAGCAGCATTTGTTGGTGCTTCCTCTTCATCAGCCATGAAGCTCGAGTCATAGTTAACCCCATCTATGGCTAGCATAGCCCTTGGTTCTTCAACTGTGACTTCCTTCTTCTTCTCTTGCCTATACCATGTGCTTCTATTATCCTACTTCCTTGGTTTCTACATTCTTTAGCAAAGTGTCCTAACCTGTGACAGTTGAAACACTCTACTTTCTTCTTATCAAACCCAGCAGTTTCATTACCATCAGTGGTAATCTGCTTACCAGTTCTCTGCCAGAACTTCTTAGCCCTCATGCTATGTAAAGCAACCTGCCATTTGATGTCCATCTCTTCCAAATCATTATCATCCAACTGATCAAGATCTTCATGAGTTAGAGGAGAACCACTAGTTTGACTAGACATGAATACATAGAACGATGGATCTCCAAGTCCAGCAACATTCTTCTATGAACTAGTAAAAGGACCACCATATGTAGCAATAGAAACACCTTCAACTTCATCTACCTCTTCTGACTTACTAATACTGGGAGATAACAAGAGTGCCACATTCCCAGAGCTAGTACTATAGATTCCAGACTTCTTTAGACTTTGTTCAACAATTTTGAAGTTATTGAACAAATCATTGAGTTTCATGGTTTCAATATCTGGCTTGTTCATCCAGACAACCACATGAGTATGGAACTCATCCGGTAGACTTCTCAAAAACTTCATGTTGAGATCTTCCTTTGCTATCTCAACACTCAATACACTTAGCTAACTGACAAGCTTGTGTAATCTAGAAAACAGCTTATCAAGAGATTCATTGCTATTTGAACTGAAATTTTCAAATTGTTGTTTCAGCAATGTCTTTTGTGTTTTCTTGGTAGTTTCATTACCACCAAACCATGCTCAAATCTCTTCAAAAAGAGTTTTTGCATTTGGATACTTCTAAAGGATAGCATCTGTTCACCAGGAACGGTCATAAGCAACAAGTTTCTTGCTTTTTGATCATTTCTCTTCTGTATCCTTTCTTCATTTGAAACTGGTCCAGTATTTCTTTGTCTTACTGTTTTGCCGTCAATGATAACATCTGAATAGCCTAGTGAAAAAGAATCACCATATGTAATGATATCCCAGAGAGCATAATCTTGAACCATAAAATATTGCTCAATTCTCAACCTCCATAGCTCAAACTCATTTTGTTTGATCATGGGCAACTTTGCAGCAACATTTGTAGTAGTATCCTGAACATCCATTTCTTAAGCTTCTTCTTCTAAATCAACTATATCAGCCTTTCTCTGATACCAATTGCTAGGATTCGATGCACTGTTAAGGTGGTTAAACCTTTTGTACTTTGTGTATATGATATATTCAGTGAATATGATTAAGTATGCGGAATCTACTTAATCACACTTAGAAGGTTATTATGGTTATGGAAATGGAACAGTTGTGTTTGTTATATGAAAATGTACAATGAAAGCTTATCACCAAACGATTCAATATTATTAAGATAATAATACGAGTGATCTTGAGTTATCACTAGGGTTACAAACTTGAATCTTATGTTTCTATATCTTGTGATATTGTTTTTGTTCTATGTTCTTGAGAGATATATTTTGCACTATAAGTTTTACCACACACATATCTCTAGACTAAGATCTTTCTTTTATAACATAAGAAAGATCTTTTACAATAATGTTAAGTCTTGTCAAACAACTTGCTAGCTTATCTTATGTGTGTCAGTAACTAAGATACAACATGTATCTATGTTTACAACTTTTTCTGTGAGTATAAGATAAAGACTGAGCACATGGGGTAAGATATTATCTACCGTGTATTATTGACTTTTAGTCAACCAGACTTAATATCTTCATAAACAGACTTAACTCAGATAGTCACCAGAATTAACACTTGACTTAACCACCAGACTTAACTTCAACGACCAAACTTTACCCAGCAGATAACCAGCAGACTTAACTTTGGAACTCACCAGACTTAACTCTACTGCTACCAGATTTAATCACTTGAGAGATTTTCCCGATACTTAAACCTCAGAATATTTAATTCCCAACAGTTATGATATTATCATCTAACAAAGATGATAAATGCTCAAATGAAGGAAGTGAATACAATGATCACTTAGGAATAGAGATTTCATATACCTATATAAAAGTGAAAATGACATCATATGATGAGAGAGTTGATTAGACCAACGTGTTAAGAGTGATGGTTCTGTTTGCACTGACAATGACGTGCTTGATAAGTATAAAAAAATGAAAAGGATGAGATCCTATGGTGGTGTTCCTAGACAATGAAGGAGTTCTGGATAATGAAGTTATTCTAGACAATGAAGACATGAAAGTAAATCCTAGACTCGGTTGTGAGAGGGTTATCTATTTTAAAAGATGAAGACTGAGCCTAGTACCCGTGGATTGGGCGGAACCAAACTTTTGGTTCCGTCCGTCTTATCCAAGGGTTCCGTGAGACCAGAATAGGTTTGGTCATGTTTTGTCGTTTTTGATCAAACGAAGGCTCATGCTAAGGTCTATTTATTTATAACTACTGATTTGGTTCCACTAATCCTAGTCAAAGTCTAAAGAGACTTAATGGTTCACGTTTAAGAGGTTTGTCAAACACATGATGTGTTTTTCACTTGACGAGGTATTGGTACAAGACTGTGATGTTGGGTTAAGAGGGTTTGACACACTTGTGATTGTGTGAACTGATTTCAAATGAATGGTGTGAACCTACATGTCGGTATTTGAGGATCTAAGAGATATGTGTACTGTATTGACTTACGAATGACAATGTAAGCGATGAGCTTAGCAATGTTTTTGCGGATGTTGTTTAGCATACTAAGAACTTCATCCTCGAAGTTATGTAGCTCTTCTCTATCAATGCAAGATGATCGCACGACGAGGCATGTGGTTTCCTCATGGAAGGTGTATTGTTATAACTAAAGGATGATGGAGATGTTGTTAGGAAAGCGGAAGCAACAATATGATTTGGAGAGAGGTATGTTGAAAGATATCCAAACACAAATTTCAAACCTCTAAAACTTAATCCTATTAGCTTTAAACACTATATGCAAGTGAAAGGATCCCATAAACATATTACTAATCTAAGTAGCAATAAAGAGATAACAATTATGCAAAATAAGTATAACAAATTAAGATAACAAATAATTTGTTATCAACCTATAAGACAAAGATGTTAAACAAAACATCATATTTGACTACTAGACTAAAAGTTACCACATAGCATCAAGACAAATAATCATAGCATGACATTGTTTAAGATAGTACATTGTGAAATTGTTTTGAAGTTAGGCTTAGTCACTTAAGCATACTTACCCATTAATTAACACAATGATCTATGTGTAAAATAAAATGACTTCTAAATGTTCATCATGCCAAAAATCACTTAGACTTATAGATGCACACATGGCAAATAAAAGTAATGAAACAACAGGTTCATGCAAATGATTTTATCATTTTAGAAGCATGCATCATTTTGGCTATCCTACGAAAAAGCTCAATGAATGTCAACTAAAGACAAGAGCTATCTAACACCATGTATTAACAATGACATATCATGAGTTAACAAGAACCATGTTAATCTTGTGAAATATCATATAACAAGTATCATGCAGATTATGTTAACATCTAGTAGCATGAAACATATATAAGCATGCAGACAAAACCTTTTGAAGGTTTACACATTTGACTATCAATCATGATAACGTCAAGATACTAAATCATATCAAACAAATAACATGTAATCAACACATGTAAGTGTAATGCAAGTAATTTTAAAAAAAATCACATCTACTAATTGTTTGATTAATATTCCTAATGCAAGTAATTTTAAAGATAATTCACCAATACTTGACTTAATAAGACTCGACTATTTCTATTAAAACTAAGGTGATGAAGATGTCATATTATACACGGGAATTTCACAAATATGTGTCAACAGATTTTAATCTTTGTGTTTGGAATCTAAGATTGAATGATCTAAAAGGAGACATCTTTTATGTTGAGTTTAATTATGTGAAATGATTATCTAAGACCAATAGATGTGTTCATAGAACTTGCAGATGAGATGTAATGAAATCTCTTGTAACATAACCATTCATGTTGCAAGGAGAGAATGATGCATAGGATATACATTATCCTAAACGCATGATTTCTAAGGCATGTTGCTTTCCCAAAAATTATGTTTTCCTAAATGAAGCCAAAGTGTTTGATAGTCCTAAATAAACTTGGGGATGACACAAAGAATTCACATGAGTTTCTTATGTATACTCCTCAAGAGTCATTGTTACTTGGGGTGCATGAGGTTGTCTTTGAGAATTTGCATTTTAACATATGTTGTTAAAATATGGATTTGAGATATAAGCAGAAGCTTGGTGACGAAGTATTACTAATACTTTGATTACTTGTGAAAGTTGTGCTACTTAAACCTAGTAAACAATGATAAACATTAAATGTGAACATCATGCTCATTTGAAGGTTCTAATCCTATAGGTGATAAAGTATGGTTGAATATGTTTAACGCATACTTGATTTGATATGAGTGTTTAGACTAAGGGCTTTTTAATCAATGCACTCAATGATGGTAAGGATCGTGGTGTTGTAGGGGTTTGTTCAATTATGGATGTTGAGGACAACAAGGATGAAGACTAACTCTTATAATCCATTGGTTGGTATAACTAGTGGTTGATTTAAAACTTAAGGGCTGAGACATATCACAAAAGTGAATGTGATGGGATGATGGTGAAAGTACAAGTGTACTTAAGTTTCATGAATGTTGAAGATGACAAGAATGAATAATGATTCTTGTGGTTCACTAGTGGATGAAGTGCCTAGGGACTGAATGTGAAGAAAAAATGTTCTAGACAGGATAAGTGTTTTAACATACGTTGTTAAAATACTTGGGAGTTGATTATTTCGGATATGACTTTTAATGACTACAATCATAAGTCAAATTTACTTGAATATTTCGGATGAAATACTTAAGTTGTCAATCCTACTTTGTTGAGATAAGACTTGATAATACATCTATAACTTAAGTGTGAGTTATGACTCGATGTAAATCATAATCGTCTTGAAGAATGACATGTTAACCAAGTAAGGCAACATATGTGGAAACTGGACAATATCCACAGTCATGAGTTGGGTTTGTAATCTATGATATATATGTAAACAGTTAGTCTGGATTAGTTTAAAAGTTGTCAATTTACAAATCAAGCTAGTGAATGAGTAAAGGACGGTAGGATGCAGTGAATGTGTGTAATGATCACAAATACTCAGTGGTTTACCAAAAATGTACCTTGGAGCATTTTCATGAAATTTGAAACTGTGATTAGATATGATTATCCTATTTGGTGTTTGGTGAGATGTCCTAATCCTAATTTGAGTGAACATCAGTGATAAGAATCCTAAGAACTAGAATCAATAATCTAAGGATCGGGATTAGTCAGGAATTTTGAAAAAGTTACTGTTGAGACTGACGGATCCAATCGACAACAAGTGCGGATCCCATATTTGGGTTCCGCAGAATCCGCAGGGTGAGGAATGGCGGAGCCAAAGTGTACAACAGGCGGAACCAAAATTTGGGATCCGTCATATCCGCCATGTGGAAGTCCTAATTCTTAACAGAGAGATATGCATATTTTGCGTTTCCCGCTAAAATCCCGGAAATTTTTCTAAAACATATGTAACTACTAATATGTGATAGAGTAAAACTAAAAACACATATTCTAACACACGTTTGCACATAGATCAATCTGATGATAATAACTTACCATAAATGGATGTTAAGCCAAACAGTGGCTTAAACACGGAAACTTGATAGCATCAAAGTGTTATCGTCCTGCATGATAAGGTTAGTTCATACAATTATTCAAGGATAAGTTTCTATCCTATGACAAGACACAATCATTAAACATTATGATTAGAAGCAAATGTACCAATCACCATTTTCACAGATACTACATGTTTACACATTTTAACATTTGAGCTAAAGTTTGTGCAAGACAATAATTTTCAAGACACTAAACTAGTTTTACTTAGTTCTCATTCCTAAGTAAGTTATGCAAGGTTTTCACATAACATATGCAAACAAAAGTATCTAAGTCTATAAGTGAAACAAACACAGTTTATCAACTTAGTACACAAGATCTAGCAAAAGTCCTATTGTGCATCAAACAGGCAATTGATAAACAAGCAAATAATTTTCATGGAAAAACACTTATGAATTTCCTATCAACAAATTCAATCACAATTACCAACAGGAAAATCACATGTATGCAAATAACTTAGAACAGATAGTCACATAGCATCGCATAAATGAACAGATACTTTTCATTACTTTGCGTCTAAATATGACGATGTATGCCAAGCTTGATTTGTTTCCTTTATATTACTAAATTCTTTAGTTTCAAAATAAATTATATCAACGTTTAAAGAATACCAACTTACATTGCCCGACGTAAAAGTTTAAGTTACTGTGTCAAAATGAAACTTAATATTTTGAACAGGTTGTAGTATTTGATTTGTTTTACCTACTTCAATTTAGATTTAGGACATGAGATTATTTTTAAATAAAAGTAGACTTAATTCCCTTCAAAATGATAGGTGGCACGACTTCTACAGACTTACGGTTAATTAGTTATGATTTTTTGAAGTTTGACAAAAATTTTACACTGAACAGACGGATCTGGCGGATCCTTTTTGAGGGATCCGCCCTTTGTGTGATTTGGATCCGCCGGGACCTGTACCAGATTCACCTAAACTCGTATTTTGACATAAGGAAAACGTGTAGGACTTGCTAGACTTAATATCAAACATATATTACACATATTTAACAACATTTCTAATTATGTGACTTATCTAAACATTTACGAAGAGATTTTTCAACTACATTAATAGCTATTCCAAACGCTCCTTTAAAACCTGTGTTTTTCATAAATTAGCTTTACGCACACAATTTGACACTTAACCTTTTTAAGAAATCTTTTCTCTTGATTTTTCAAAGACATCTTCAAGCTTGTATACAAAGTAATATTTAAAAACAAAATTTCTAAGTATACTTTGCGAAACATTTTTCATATTACATTCTGCTTCAATGGTAATTTGATACATGGATCGTACTTCATTTTAAAAACTATTTGTTTTGAAAATGAGAGCCACGTGGCTCTGATACCAATTGTGAAAACGTAGAGGGGAGGGTGAATACGTTTACCGTTTTAAAATCTTAAAACTTGTTGTATCAAATTTCCGTCTAAGCTTATTCTAATATGAAAGATGTTAAGTGTAGTTTATGATCAGTATACACTTAACCAAGTTGTCACATATGTATGATCAACAAATCACAACACAAGCAAACATATATAATGCAAACATAAAGTAAAGCGATAAGTAAAAGAAAGCGCAAACCGAACACGATGATTTATAGTGGTTCGGTCACGGAGCTCCTCTCCGCCCTACTCCACTCCCCGAGTACCCAACTCGAGAGTTACTTCACTAGATAAACAAGCTCCCTTCTCAGCGGAGAAAACCTTACACACTTTTTCTGGTACAAAGCTAAATACCGGGTTCTAGTTCGAGGTAGAACCAACCTAACGTCGCCTATACAATTACCGACACTAAGCTAGATGTCGAGTTCTTTACCAAGGGTACAACCACTCCCTACGTCGCTTAACCTTTTTCCGGTACTAAGCTAGATACCGAGTTCTTTACACGGGTACAACCACTCCCGCTATGTTTTATGGCCCAACATAGAAACCTTGTGTTTTATGGCACAAACACATAAACCACCTAATCTAATATGAATGGATTACAATGATGATTCATGACATAAATGGGTCATGGATATGAATGGCTAATCTAAATGAACTTCCATTGATAGGAAGCCTTTAATGTATGAAGATCACAAGCTCCCTAAACTTGTTGTGATGAATCTTCATATATGCAAGTGAGATCTACATGAGCTTCTCAAATGAGAAATCTTCTTGGTGGATCAGGAAGTATGCTATGGATGATGTCTCATGATCTTGAGCTTGCTTCACAGGGTCACTAACAATGTATGCTTACAACATAATGAAAGTTAGTAACATTATGATCATTATGTTAAGGGTGATTAATGTGTGGATCTACATGGTTTTCTACTGATCTAAGTGTGTGAAAAGAGTAAAGGGAATGCGTGTTCTAATAGCTTAAAACTATGGGCAAACAATGAGCTTCTATTTATAGGCAAACTGAATGAACAAGTGACGGATCCGGCGGATCCCATAAATTGGATCCACCAGTGTATGGCTTTGGATCCGTTGGTGCAGGCCAGCTAATAGATTTCAAAATCTTGCACAATCTTTCCATATCTTTGTCAAGTCACATCAAGATCTTTCAAAGTCAACTTAGTAGCTTGAAGATCTATACAAGATATTACCTAAATCTTTCCATATCTACCAAAGTTAACTTTGTTACTTAAGAATCTTTCCAAATTATATTTCAAACCTTCCTAAGATTTTCTAATGAGGTATGCCATGATGTCATGTGTATATTTCCATTTTAAGATTTAAAATGTAAATAATCTAAATGTATATATGTATGTAACATGTATCCTAGTGATCATGTAGCATGTATCTACTAGCTTAACTAATATATGTTTACCAATATGCATCATATTAGTTTGACACCTAAAGTGTACTTATCCTATTTATCTTAAGAAACATGAAAAATGAGGTTCTAAGTAGAATGGTTAGCCTTTTTAAAATACTTAATGACCTTGCCGTATTTTAAACATTCTAAATGGTTTGTTAAGGGTTTGATCATAATGCCACATAACAAACATGTACAAACCTGTGTTGTATCATACGAGGACTCGAGAGGTGTTGAATGTATGTTGAGACAAAATATGATTACAAGTAACTTGTACATTTTACGTTATGTATCAAGTTACATGTTTGTCATCAATCAAAACAAACGAGATTGCTTACACTAACAATCTCCCCAACGAGACTGTTTGCACTAACAATTTGTATAAACTTATTTCCGCAAACATGAAACATCTTTTGGGACCTAACTTTTGTAACTCTGAATGTTTTTAATTAATCAAACGATGTATATTCAAAACGACACTTTAGGTCATTCAATATAACTGTAACTGTGGTGCTATGATCAGTCACGCCCTCAAACGTTCCATTCCGCTGCAAATCCAGATATTTGGGGGTGTGACAAGCCGAGAGTCTCAACGACTCGGAGTGAGTCGAGCCGTGACTCGTGGCGAGTCACGGCTAAGGTTATTTAATTTCGTTTGTTGTCGAGTCGTATTTATTATTGGTCATTGTTTATTAGTTAGTTCTCGTTGAGTCGTGATATATAGTTAGTCGTTAGTTATTATTATTCGTTTGTGATCGATATGGGAGTTTCGGATATTTAAAAGCGTTATGAGATAATATTGCAACACATGATATACTTAATATTTATTGATTCGATTTGAATAATATTGTAATATTGTAATGTTGTGGACAAGGATTGGATGTATTGGATTTACAGTATTGGTTATTTGGACTATTATGGACCCTTTGGTACATAAGATGGAAGGGTACGTTAGACTTATAAGAGCTTAACCTACCTAGACCCGAACAATACAAAATGGTCGATAAAACTAAACAACTAATATTCACGAGAATGATATGTCCAATTTTATATATATATATATATATATATATATATATATATATATATATATATATATATATATATATATATATATATATATATATATTAAAACTTGTAAAACTTGTCGAGAATTGAACTATTCAAATAAGTCGTATGACTTGGAAATGTTTATAAACGGGCACTTCATGCCGAAATTTCGTAAAATGTTTATAAACTTAAACTATTTATGGTTTATTAAATATTCCAAAATCTTTTCAAAGCTCTTATGTTTTAATGATTATAACATCTATTTTTGGGAAAAAAGGGGAAAAGCCGAAACTATCTATCGATGTCGTTTATTGGTTATTTGTTTATTTGTTTCCGATTTTATCCTTTCTTTATATTCTTCTTCTTCTTCTCTCGTGTTTCTCGAATGTTCATTCGTATTCTCCAACTTATTATTTCTTTAATCTTTCTCGTCATCCACACGAGTCTCAATTTTCCTTTTCTTTCAAACGCCATTGAAAACTAAATCTTTTTATAATAACACAAGTGTTCAACGAACGCTATTTCATAAATTACTTGAGTGTTATTCCTGAACTATGTTACTTGTTAGGTTGTGCCGATCCAATACCATTATGCTTGTACTTTTGATGTCATCGTTATGTATTACTCCTTGATGCTAGTGGTGATGTTTGTGATATTTTTGCATTGCTGCATACTCAGGTGAGTTCATAGCCCCACTTTTTACTTGCTTAACTGTTTTATAAACTACTTGGGGTGACATACATGCTACTGTTTTTACTATGATCACAATTGTTTACGAACTGTTATTTGAAATGGAAACTTTGCTGACCACCTGATAGGCACTAAGTACCTTCCTTGCCAACAGCAAGTCCCTCGATCATGAACCATTAATCACTTGCGGGTGAGCGCGATTATAGTTTATAGGCCTATAGGATTTGACCATCCCGCCATGTTGATCAAGGGCGGTCAACATGTGATGTACTATAATTGAGTTAACCAGGTATTTGGCAAGATACCTTGGCTTTGGGGGCAAATGTTATTATAATGAAATTCCGCGGTTATTGTCGACTTACGCCAGAATTACTGGTGTTGGTTAACGCATTGTGTGTCATGAGCTTAGTGCAGTGGTAATATCTGAACTTTCGGGCATTTAACAACAAAGCCCACTTTCTTGGAAACTTGATATATTGTGATCAACTGCTTTACCTTTAAACCTATGAATTCACTCAACCTTTGTGTTGACTTTTAGCATGTTATTCTCAGGTGTTAGATCTTTTCGGCTGCATATCTTACTTTTGGAGGAGCTTGGCGAAGGGCATGGCATGGTCATAGAAGACTCTAAAAACTTTTTGGGACCGCTTTAAATCCTTTTTAAACCTATATCTTCCACACTATTTTTACATGATGTAATTTAAATATTTATTATTATGAATTTTCCCCTAAAACGGTTTAAGCAAAACCATTCTTTGTACCTTGTGATTGTGACAACTATCGAATAACACCCCACAACTTGTATGCTTCCGCTGATCCAATTTCGGGGTGTTACATAAAGGTACAATTAAAACTGGAAATTTAGATTTTGAAGATGTGTACTATGTACAAGAGCTAAAGTATAATCTTTTTAGTGTCTCACAAATGTGTGATAAAAAGAACAAAGTTCTTTTCTGTGACACTGAATGTCTTGTTCTTTCTTCTGATTTTAAGATGCCTGATGAAAGTCAAGTACTTCTTAAAATTCCTAGAAAGGGCAATATGTATAGTGTTGATATGAAGAACATTGTTCCTAAAAAGGATTTAACTTGTCTTGTTGCAAAGGCCACATTGGATGAATCAATGTTATGGCATAGGAGGCTTGGTCACATTAACTTCAAAACCATAAATCAGATTGTTTAGAATGGTTTGGTAAGAGGTTTACCTCAAAAACGATTTTAAAATGACCAAACATGCATTGCTTGTCTTAAAGGAAAACAACACAAAGCCGCTTGTAAGCCCAAAATTTTTAACTCTATTGATCAATCATTGTTTATGCTTCACATGGATTTATTTGGAACTACTTATGTTAGGAGCCTGATGCATAAAAGATAATGTCTAGTTATTACTGATGACTATAGTAGATTTACATGGGTTTTCTTTTTAGGTTCTAAGGATGAGACTTCTAGCATTCTTAAAACATTCATTACAGAGATAGAAAACCTAGTAAGCAAAAGAGTAAAAGTCATTAGATGTGATAATGGGACAGAGTTTAAGAATAGAGTTATGGATGATTTCAGCAAAGAAAAAGGTATTAGGAGAGAGTTTAGTGTAGCTGAAACTCCTCAGCAAAATGGAGTTGCTGAAAGGAGAAATAGAACACTCATAGAAGCTGCTAGAACCATGTTAGCCGACTCTAAGTTGCCTATCACTTTTTGGGCAGAAGCAGTCAACACTACTTGCTATGTTCAAAACATGGTTTTGGTTGTCAAATCTTACAATAAGACATCATATGAGCTTTTTAGAGGTAGAACTCCTGCAATAGGATTTCTTAGACCTTTTGGATGTCATGTGACAATTCTAAATACCTTAGACCATCTTGGAAAATTTGATGGCAAAGTAGATGAAGGATTCTTAGTTGGATATTCTCTCAATAGCAAAGCTTTTAAAGTATACAACTTGAGAACTAGAAGAGTAGATGAGAACCTGCATGTGAAATTTTTAGAGAATAAATCCAATGTAGCAGGTCAAAGTCCTAATTGGCTATTTGATCTTGAGTCATTAACCCATTCTATGAATTATGTGCCTGTTGTTGCAGAAACTAATGATTTTCCAGGTTCACAAACAACAAATGAGGCAGGGTTAGACAAGGAGACAAATCAAGATCATGTATGGATGCCAATAAGTACCAGTGTGGCTTCAACTTCAACAAATGATGAATCTTCTTCTGGTAAAGCTAAAGAAGATGTTGAAGATGAATACAAGGAAGATGGAACCAAGGAACAACAAAATGTTTCTTCTGATGATAGTACTGCTGAGACAGAGCATTCTACTGCTAGGCATAATTTTTCTGTTGCTAGGCCAAATGATTCTATTGCTGGCCCTTCAGACTCAAATGAAGCAGATTTCTCAGATAAAGAGGTGGATTTGAGCAATATCACACCTAACTATCATGTTCCTTCAACCCCACACACCAGGATTCACAAAGTCCACTCCCTAGAAAATGTGATTGGAGATGTACAATCAGGTGTGAAGACAAGACAACAACTGATGTCTTCAAACCAACAAGGGCTTCTTGATGCCCTTTATGCTTCAAAGCAGCATGAGTTTTCAAACTCTTGCTTGTTTGTATGTTTTCTCTCACAAGATGAACCAAAGAACATTCTGAAAGCCTTAGATGATTCAAGCTGGGTAGAGGCTATGCAAGAAGAGCTTCTTCAGTTCAAGATTCAGAAGGTATGGGTGCTAGTTGATTTACCTAAGGATGTAAAGGTAATTGGCACTAGATGGGTTTTCAAGAATAAAAGGGATGAAAGGGGAATAGTGATTAGGAATAAGGCTAGATTAGTCGCCCAAGGGTACACACAAGAAGAAGGTATAGACTATGATGAGGTTTTTGCTCCAGTAGCAAGACTTGAGGTAATTAGGCTTTTCTTAGCTTATGCTTCATTTATAGGCTTCACAGTTTATCAAATGGATGTCAAGAGTGCATTTTTATATGGTACTATTGAAGAAGAGGTGTATGGCTCACAACCTCCAGGGTTCATTGATCCTGACCATCCTGACAAAGTGTATAGGGTAGTTAAAGCTCTATATGGCCTTCATCAGGCACCAAGAGCTTGGTATGAAACACTAGCTTCCTACTTAATAGAGAATGGATTTGAAAGAGGGAAGATTGATCAGACATTATTCATCAAACAGCACAAGAAGGATCTTCTGTTAGTGCAGGTGTATGTGGATGACATTATCTTTGGGTCTACAAGGAAGGAGATGTGTTTGGAGTTTGAGAAACTTATGCATGATAAGTTTCAGATGAGTTCTATGGGAGAACTTACATTTTTTTTCAGTTTGCAAGTTAAACAATCATATGAAGGCATATTTATTAGTTTAGATAAATATGTTGCTGAGATACTAAGGAAGTTCAACTTTGCTGATTCAAAAATGGCAAGCACACCAATGGACTCTGAGAAGCCACTTCTTAAAGATTTAGATGGCGACAATGTAGATGTATACACTTATGGATCTATGATAGGTTCTTTGATGTATCTCAAATCATAAAAACCTGACATCATGTTTTCTGTTTGTGTTTGTGCAAGATTTCAAGTAACTCCAAAGGTTTCTCATTTAACAGCAGTCAAGAGGATTTTTAGATATCACAAGGGTCAACCAAGGTTGGGTTTATGGTATTCAAGGGAATCACCTTTTGACTTGGTATCATTTTCGGATAGTGATTATGCTGGTGCTAGCTTGGACAGAAAGTCAACAACTGGAGGATCTCAATTCCTTGGGTGTAGACTTATCTCATGGCAGTGTAAGAAGCAAACAATTGTGGCAACTTCAACAACTGAAGCTGAATATGTAGCTGCTGCAAGTTGCTGTGGTCAAGTCCTATGGCTTCAAAACCAACTTCTTGACTATGGGTACAATTTTATGAACACTGTCATTCATATTGATAATAGTAGTACAATTTGCATAATTAAAAACCCAGTACAACATTCTAAAACAAAACACATTGAAATTAGACATCATATTATTAGAGATTGCAATGAGAAAAAGTTGATTCAAGTGTTCAAAATTGATTCTGAACACAACTTTGCAGATCTTCTCACTAAAGCTTTTGATGTTGGAAGGTTTCAATACTTGGTAGCAAGTATTGGAATGCTTGATCTTAAATTTTTTTTTATCTGTGTGGTTTTTGTATATAAATTTTTGATTGTACTGCTGGCTTTATAAGATACTACTGTTAGTAAAAAGTTTGTGCTACTGGTACAAAGTTTTATTTGTTAAGTTCATATTTGTTAGTCATATTATGATACTGCTATAAGACAAATGCTTTGAATTTTGTTACTTGGTTTTGGACTAACATTTTCGGGTATGAACATTGAACAAAAGGAAGCAGCAGAATGATGATATCAGTTGCTGACATAATAGGTTTATGATGGACTGAGTTTGGGAATTTATTAACAAAGGTTTTCTCCTAAGTTAATTGATCCCTTAGAACTTATTTCTTGATATCTGATTATGATATTTCACATTGAATTGATGGTTCAGTTGGTCAGATAGTAACTGACTTAACTCACTTTCTATTATTTTATACTTTTAAAGTATAATGAGCAAGTCTAAGGACATCTGATAGAAAGAATAGCTAGTAAAAGTGAATCTAACACTTGTGTTAGAGGCAACAATTGCTATGAGCTGGAAACCCTGTCAAGAAAGCCTTTTGAATAGGTTTATCTTTACACAGGCAGTTATTTATAACTGAAAACATTGGTTCTCACACAACCAGAGGTTGCTTTAAACCAAATTCTAGATTAAGTGTCTGTTATACACTTAATCCCTTCAAAATGGTTGAAAGCAGTATGATTTTTCTATAATAAAATCATGAACATACTGCTAAGTCAAAAGTTTCTTAAAAAGGATTTTCAAAGGGACTCAGTAAAACCATCCATTGATGGATAATGAGTCAATGCCCCATGAATCACCTCTCATAGGAGTTAACACACCTAGAAGTGATGAGGGCAGCACATAAACTCTTAAGGAATTGATGGCTTCATGTACAACATTGTCTGAAAACAAGTTCACATTAATAGATCAGATAATGATGGTGAGAGATCTTCCAAACAGGGGAGGATAAAATGTTATTTGCATCTCAGGGGAGGAAATATCTCAAGGGTGGAAATAAAGCCCAAGGAAGATTAACCAAATGTAAGGAAGGAAAAGACAAGAGCATACAAGATGATGACATGGAGGTTGAAAATGACAAGAACAGAGCTGATTCTGGAGTATTATATATATTCAGAAGGGATGAAGCATTCCAAAGGAGAAAGTTCTATCTAGTTCAATCTCATTTCATTACGTTTGTTCATCACTTGCAAAGTCATGCTGATAGATGATTTCACTTGTTGAAACAAGCATCCAAGATACACAGCATCATTGCCTATTATAATTCCTCCATCCAAGGAAATTGCACCATCTTTTAGGCTTTGTTTAAAGCTTGAAGATAGGTTCTAATATTGTCGAAGTCAAAAGAAAATGGCAGATGAGTTACTGAGAAAGATATTTAATTTTGAAGAACAGAAGATAGCTCAGATCAAGAATCTGACTACAGAAGTGTTTGAAAGATCTTTATAATCCATAATTTAATTCAGAAACATGTTGAAAAGGATTCACATGTTTAGGGGAGGATTGTTGGGAATTAAATATTCAAGAAGATTAATATCGGGTTATGCTCAAGGAATACTCTTAAGTATCATTCTACTGCTAGAGCATTTGATTCTGCTGCTAGCGTTAAACATTCTACTGCTGAATGATTCTGCTGCTGGTGAAGAACTTTCTACTGCTAAGTGGATAACTATCGAAGTATTCTGCTGCTGAGTAGATAAGTATACAAAGATATTATGTGTATTAAAGTCAACAATACACGGTAGATAATATCTTTAGACAAAGTGTTCAGTAACAAGTTGTAAACACATATACATGTTGTATCTTAATGACTGACACTCTCAAGCAAGTGTTCGATTAGACTTGACAATATTGTAAAGATCTCTCTTAGACTATAAAAGAGAAATCTTTGACTAGATATTATGAGTGCTTAATTTATAACTGTTAAGAACATAGAACAAACACAACAATATATCAAAGTCATAGAAACATAAGATTCAAGGTTTTGTAACCCTAGTGATAGTGAAGATCACTCGTATTATTGTGAATAATATTGAATCGTTTGGTGATAAACTTTCTTTGTTCATTGTTCTATAAACAAACATAATTGTTCCATTTCCATATCCAAATAACCTTCTAAGTGTGGTTAAGTAGATTCCGCATACTTAATCATATTAACTCAATATATCATATACACAAAGCAACAAAGGTCTAACAACCTTATAGTGTATCGAATCCTTACATCCTCTCATATAGGATAACATATACTGTAAAGAATTTAACATACTTTGGTTGATGTTGTTGATTGTCTTCTGTGGAAAACTAGAAGGGGGGTTGAATAGTTTTTACCGTTTTTAAATTAATTCGCTTTGTGACTTAACGTGATTTCAAAGTAAATACTCACAAGCAAGCAATATAAATAAAGTAAGTAAGGATAGGAACAATCAAACTAGAACACGGAGATTTATATTGGTTCGGCTACAAGGACTCTCTTCCTTGCCCTACTCCACTCCTCGAGCCTCTAACTCGAGAGTTTTTCTTCACTAAGAAACAAACTCCCTTCTCGGCGGAGAAAACCTTTATACACGTCGCTTACACTTTATCCGGTACTAAGCTAAACATCGGGTTCTTTACAAGGGTACAACCACTCCCGTTGGTTCTTTAACAAGGGTACAACCACTCCCGTTGGTTCTTTCACAAGGGTACAACCACTCCCGACACTCTTTGTGATTTAAGGACTAAAACACTAACCAAACACTACTGAATGAAATGTATAATGATGTGTGAACTAATACAAAATCACACAGAACCTAACTAATGAAACTTGCAACAGTAAGTATGTTGAAGCTTGTATGCTTGATCTTCTTTGCTACAAAAGTGAGATCAACAAGAATTAAATGAATGATATGGGTTAGTGATATGCAAATGAATGATTATATATTTTAAGCTATATGAGTGATAATTGTACCAAAATGATCAGCTTGCTATTTATAGGAAAACTGATAAAACAGTTGGCGGATTTGGCGAATCCCTAAATTTGGATCCGCCCTTGTATGGGTTTGGATCCGCCAGTGCAGGACAGCTAATAGATTCTCAAATCTTTCCATATCTTGCACAATCTTTCCATATCTTCAAATGTCAACTCTTTAGCTTGAAGATCTATACAAGATATCTCACAAATCTTTCTAAGATTATGTTCATGATGCATGCCACGATGTCATCCTAAATATTTCTAATTTAATAAATAAAAATGTAAATGTATATAATGTTATTCCTAGTAATCTTGTAATGTGTAAATGTGTTTTAAAAGACTTATCACTGTAAATGTAAAAGACTTAATCTTATATTTATGCTTTGCTTAAAGATAAACTTTGTAATTGTCATTAACAAAATTAAGCAAATATCGTAAACTATAAATAACGTTTTTAGGACGATATTTGTATTAACAATCTCCCCCTTTTTGTTGATGACAAAACATAAAGTGTATTTTTAAGCAATGAAATAAATAAAGCATGAATCTTTTAAAAATAAAGATCAAGTTGGTTTTATGCAAGTTTTGAAAACAATTTAAATATAAAAGCATGTACAATGATGTTAACAGTATATATGAAACTATGTATGAAACTTAATCCTATCTCCCCCGTTTTGTCGAAACAAAAAGAAGATATGCGTAGCAGAATGTGGTGAACAAATCTTGGTTATTACTCCCCCTAAATTGGAGTACCAAGATTGTTTCAATGATTTTGAGAACTTTAGAGGCTCCCCCTTGGATAATACTCCCCCTAATTGGAGTGCCAAGGTTAAGATGCATAATCCTACAAAACAAATGGTTAGAATATGATATGCTCCCCCTCGATGTATACTCCCCATTGCTAGGGTACCAACGTATACTTTTCAAGGATGAGAAATGCTATAAAATGATGAGTTAGTACATGATATACTCCCCCTTGATCTATACTCCCCGTTGCTAGGGTACCAACGTATATGATTCAAAGTTGAGAAAAGCTACAAAACAAAGGTTAGTTTTGAATCAATCCAACCAAGTAGCATAATGCATATGTATAAGTCAAAAATATGTGTCTGATCAAAAATGCATCTAAGTAGAAGTGGTCCAACCATACAATTAAGTTAGTAAATTAATCAAATAAAGATATTATGCCAAATAGTGATCACCCATAAGCATAAATATAACATCCATTACTTGAAAATTTGTTTGTGACATAAGTCACAAAACATGATGTTACAATAAAAAGTTCCTAAAAATAGAAAATTCCTAAAACAATCCTATGAAATCCTATAAAAGGAAACTAGGAAGAAACTAAAATTTGCCTATTGCGGAGGATGAGAGATTGCATTTAGGCGTTCGAGAATATGGTTCAAAATGAACCTCATCTCATTTTGAAGCTCATGGACCAAGATGTTGGTCCTTTGGGCCCAGTGAGCGGTCCTCTCGCATTGTGAACAATTATGCCTTGGAAAGTTAGGAGGAAGAGTGGGCTCAATGGCTTGTGGTGGTGGTGGTGGTGGTGGTGTTTGGTTGTTTGATGTTGGAGTTGTGAGGGAGTTAAGCAAGATGGATTGAAGATCCATGACTTCACCAAGGCGGGAATCCACCATATTGGAGAGAGCATAGAGGCGGGTGAGCTCCTCATTGATCTCTTCATGGGTTTGTGGTTGATTGATCCACATTGCCTCATCAATGGCAATGAGTGTAGATGTAGGTGAGAGAGGTTGTGTTTGTGGTTGTGGTGGTGGTGGATCATGGTAAAGTGGACCATGGATATCCTGATAAATGGGATGGAAGAGCATAGGTGTTTGACCTTCAAAGGTCATAGGAGGTGGATTGGTTGATCTTGGTGGAAGGTCTTCCAAATCATCCAAGTATGGATGAGGTGATGAAGGTGGAGTTCTAAACAACTCTAGGGGCTGAAGTTGTGGTGAATGTTGTGGTGAAGGTGATCTGTTAGGTTGTGATGGAGCGGGTGGTGGTGTGGTTGCTACAGGAGTGATTGTTGGAGGTGGTGTGTTGATGATGGTGTTAGATGGTGTTGGAGTAGCAAGGTTGAGAAAAATCTCATTGGCAATTGGTGAGGATATGTTAAGTGGAGATGACTCCTCTGATGATGAATTAGCTAAGTTCACGAAGCAACAAGGACGGACACTTATTCGGGTTGTCCTTCTTGCGGGTCTGCTTGTGGAGGAGTTACTTGATTTTGTCATTTGAAAAGTGAAAATAGTTGTTCTAAGGTACAGGAAGGAAAGTTAGTAGTGATGGTTGTTGTGTGATATGTGATGATCCTAAGGTTCTAATTTATAGACAGAAGGTTTGTTGGTCTGTGTGTTTGGATTTGATGTAAATCCAATGGAGAATGTTGGTTCCTAATGATTTGGAACAAAAATTTGTGCTAGTCACATCATTTAAGTCAAACCATAGAGCTTAAGTTGAGTAAATTGTAGAAGATTTGCAGTTAATGCAAGGAGTGAGTGGAAATTCTGTTGATGTGATGTTCCCACGGATTTCAAGGATCCCATTAGAGGGTTCCTTGTTTGTATTAGAAAGGTAACTCAAATGGAAAATTTGAATTTTCAAATTTTGGTGGGAAATGGATTTCTTATGATTCTAAGTTTTCCTAATTCAACCTAATGTGTCTAATGATCAGTAAATAGATTTTAAAAAGACTATAATCAGTAATCTAAGGATTGGGATTAGTCGGGAATTTTTGAAAAAGGTTACTGTTGAAGCCTGCGGATCCAATCGACTACAAAGGCGGATCCCTTATTTGGGTACAGCCGAATCCGCAAGCTGAGAGATGGCGGAGCCAAAGTGCATAACAGGTGGATCCAAATTCTAGGATCCGCCAAATCTGCCAATCAAAGGGTGCTAATTTAAACAGAACATATGTCAAATTTTTTGTTATTCATTCAAATCCCAAAAATTCTCCTAAAACATATGTAACTACTAATATGTGATAGAATAAGACTAAAAATACGGGTTCTAACACACGTTTGCACATAGATTAATTTGATCATAATATCTTACCATAAAAGTGGTTAAGCCAAACAGTGGCTTAATCTCGGAAAATTGATAACAACAAGTGTTATCGACCTGCAATGTTAAGTTAGTTCACGTACAAGTTGAGTACTAACATAATATCTAAAGAAACACACAAGTTTAACACAACATTGTTTGAAAATATCTAATATCAAACACTCCCAATACTTCACTTCTTGCTCATTTTCTTGTGGAGCTTCATGATCCAATAGCCCAAATTCTTCATCATTCCTTTGGTTTGTTTAAATTCTGCTGATTCGTTTGGAATTGGAGGAAGTTGACTCAAGTACTCGGGTGGTGAGATCCTTGAGTTTGGCAAACCATCCTCTTCACTCATGGATGATGATGATGATGATGATGATGATGTAGGAGGATGAGGACATTTTCCTTTTGCCACTGCTACCCTATGATCACTTAGAGGAACAAAGGTGTGGTCGGGAACGAATCCTAAAGCGTTTCTAGGAATGGGCTCAAAAGCTCTATAGAGACGGGTCAAAAGCATCCCATAGGGCATGGCGGTGGTGCCTTGAACCGGAATGTCGGCCATTATTTTGGTAATATAGTAAGCAAGGTTGAAGGGTTGATGGTTTGACACGCAATACATCATGTAGAAAAGACTTGCATTGACATGGTCTCTATTTCCTATTGTGCTTATGACATTTGCTCTCAAAACTTCTTCAAGCTTCTTAAACTGAGGCTTAAGTTCATTAAGTTCCATGGCAAATAGATCTCTATCAACTTGACGACCTCGATGTAACCTAGTTTGGTTGTTCCTAGGCAAAAAGAGATGCTCATGAATGGTTTCTTTTGCGGTTAAAGGTGTAGCATATGGTGTCGTTCGATCAAGGTTAGACTCTAGAATGGTTAATGACCACTTGTCCGAATAGAAACAAGTTCCTTGATTTGGAACTCCTAAGACATCTACAAATTGATCTAAAGGAATATTAAATTGAAACCCGTTGACTTTGAAATGGATATTCATGTATCCATAATCATTTGAACTAAGTCCAACACTAGCATGGAACTCGAGAATGAACCTAGGGATGATGGGCTCATCGATGTCTAGAAGGCTATCGAAATGAATTGCGGCTAATTGTTCGCGGAGAATGGTACCTTCATAGAATGAGGGTTCTACGACTCTACCCTCGTGTACGTATCGGTTTTCTAAGGCTTTGAATATTTCAACTTGTTGCTCACTAAGTCTTTTGGTTTTGTGATGTTTAGGTAGGTATTTGATGGTTTCTTTCTGATCATAATTAGTCGCGGGAGGCACAATTATCCTAGACACGAAAGATATATAGTTTAGTTGAAATTATCGAAAATACGTATATATGTCTAGTGTGTGCCTACATGGGGACAATGTGGAGGTACGGTTATCTCGACTCCTTTTGATGCATGAAAATTTTTTTTATGCAAGTTTTATGATAAAACAAGAGATAACCCAAACGCTCCTACTTCAATGTAGCTTCGATTGAATGCACCCGAAAATACATATTAGTTATGTATTTCCTTTAGCATTCAAAAGACATTATGCAAGTGATGTTTAAAACATAATGTTTTTGTATTTGTATGAACAATGTCCAAAAACCGTTTTTCCAAGTCGTGAGAAGATTTTAGCAAAAATTTCTCATGGGGTTTTTGAGGAGTTATGACAATCTTCTACAAGATGCAATTCCTAACTACCAAAAACATGATTTGTTATGCAATTCAGTAAATATGCTTCATGATTTTACAAGAATTATGCATAAACCCCAAGTTTTGGTTTTGTGCATGAAATAGAAATCCTAGACGCAGATCAGGAATGTAGACATGATAAAGATACTTACACTGATGATTGGAGTGCAAATTAGTTGTGAAAGATGGTCTAAATTGTGCATTTGGTGTGATAATGGTCGAGTTCCAGTAGGTGTTTATGTTTTGGGAAGTGTGATGAATAGTATAGGAAGTTTATTTAATATATAGAAAAGAAGCTCAGCAGGCTACGGATCCGGTGGATCCAAAACATGGGATCCGCCCTTGTTGTCGTTCGGATCCGCAGGATTAGAACACATAATTTTGTTTATTGTCGTGTTTAGCTAATCTAAGGTTTAAGCGGCGGTTTCTTCTACTCACTTGGTTCCATTAATCCTAAACCTAGTCTAAGATAGTTGAAAGGTTCTCTCTTAAGGGGTTTTGTGAGGATGTCGGCAATGTTGTCCTCTGAGGATACTTTCTCAATTGAGATGTTTCCCTTCTGAACATTGTCGCATAGAAAATGGTGTCGTATTTCTATGTGTTTGGTTCTAGCGTGTTGGACTGGATTTTTGCTGAGGTCGATAGCTCCTTTGTTGTGGCAAAGAATGGAAATGTCATTGAGTTCAATTCCATAGTCGACGAGAGCTTGTTTCATCCACAGTGCTTGTTGACACGCCTTTCCTGCAGATACGTACTCTGCTTTGGTTGTTGATATTGCAAGGGCTGTTTGTTTCTTAGCAAACCATGAGGTGAGACAATTTCGTACAAAAGTACAAATACCACTTGTACTTTTCCTATCTACATAATCACCGGCATTGTAACAACCGAGAAATTTCCAAGTCATCATTTTACTAATTTTATTTGCTTATTATGCTATTTTAAGTAAATTGGCTTTTGCCAGGAATGTTGCCCGCGTACGTCGTGACACGTACACTGAAATTTGTAATTTGACTTAGGCTATGCCCAGTCTACCCATTAATATGATTTATTTATCCCTACATACTTGTTTTCATATGGAATAATGTAATTTTCCATTTCTACGCGAAGTGTGCACATTTTACGTTTTACGCGTTTTTGGCTCGCGGTTTAAGCTTTAAAGACGTTATAACACTCCGAAAGGCTCGATAAATTTATGAAACATCAAATTAGGTCATTTTATGTTAAATTTGACATTCTTATGAAAATAGTATCTTCATGACATTTATTTTCACAAACTATGCATAAAACGTTACCGGTTTAGCTCCGTTGGCCTTTAAATTACACTCCGTGACTAATAACCTTGTGCAAAATATAAATAAAACCAATCCAAACCCCCTCCTCCTCCTTTTGGCCGTTCATAAGGACCCACACCACCACCCCTTTTGTCCAATAAGATTTGAGGCTTCCAAACACAATTATAACACTACACTTCCCCATACATCACTCCCAACACACACATTAATTTCTATACTACAAATTTGTCTCACACACACACACAAACCCAAAAATCTGATTTTCTCTCCTCCTCTCTTGAAAAAATCGGCCATCATCACCACCATGCAACCACCACATCAAAAACTTGATATCTTTCAAGAGTTATGCTTAGAAAGGCTAGCCTAGTTAATCTATAACAAGTGTTTGATCTTCTTCTCACCAAAAACCACTCTTGCATGTGTTATTTTAGATGATTTGAGTCAAGATTTTATAGGAAATAGGTTGTTTGATAAATGGTTAGTGTGGATTGGTAAGTATTATGCAAGAGTTTAATGGATCTTATTGAGTTTGGACTAGTTAATGATGATTTTTATTAGATGTATTGTACACAAAACTGAAATAAAACTTCAAAATGAACTTTCATCTCCTGGACTTGTGAGGTTCTTGAGAGAATATAATGTTGGTAATCATTGATCATAGGCATGCATGTGTATTAGAGGTAATAAATGCACAAAAGTAACAATTTAGACAAGTTATTAGGCTGTCTCAGATTTGATGCTAAAAGATCTGTCCACTATTTTGTCCCCAAAAGGTTTTATGAAAAACTAAAAATATTAGGAGATAGATACAAATCTTAGGATCATTTCTCCGAAAACCTTACCTCTTAATTCATCCCGATGATGTTTGGAGAAAATCCACACTAAAACTGGTCCAGGAATGCATGTCAGAATTGATAGGCTATTTACTCTAAAATGTTGCAATGAACACTAGGTTGGTGAAAACATGAAAGTTTTAGCTAAGACCTGTAGAAAACTTTTCCCATAGGCCATGTGTCAATTTGACATGTATATAAAGAGATATGCTCATTTTCCTAAATATAATTTTATGCTGGAAGTAACTTCATAGAGACACAGGTGTAAATTGGTAATTTCTTCTATGTACTGAAGTTCTTAGTAATGTAAGGCCTTGATTTTCAAATATTAAAGAGTGATAACTTTCTAAGCACACAAAGTTCATAATTTTAGCCTTCACGGTTTAGAAATGGCGACCCGATTAGTGCGGCAATTTTATAAAATTTCCATCAGCTTTGCATTCTAAACCATATAAGCTTTTATAAATGTCTTTTCGACCCATGACTTGCTATAAGACTTTTAAATAAATGACCATATGATGTTAAGAGTACAAGTACTGAGTTAAATCATAAATATAAAGTATTATACCTTAATCCCTGAGCCTAAATCGTGTTATATTTTATTTAGGTCACTTGTGATCTTTGCGGTTTTTCTCGACGTGCACACTTCTCCAATTTTCATTGCTACTTCATCGTTGGTGAGTTCATAGCCCCACCTTTTACTTGTTTAACTATTTACAAACTCCGTGGGGGAGATACATGCTAGTTACTTTTACTATGATCACAACTGCTTGAAAACTGTATTTGAATTGAAATGGTATGCTAACCGGTTATTATCATTGCCTAAGTTTCCCATAACCTGAAATTCCCTTCCTTATCGTTAACCGTTAATCACTTTCAAGTGAACTCGAATACAGTAAATAGATTTATTGGGTACGACAGCCCTCATGCCGAAATTTGCCAGTTTGGCTATCAAATGTATTGTATTCGTATTTGTTGATTAGGTATGGCTATTACCTATGTTTGAAGGGCATCTTTATATTCTGTTAGAATATCCCACCATAACGTTAATGTTCGGGGTCACGAGATTAGTGCAATAATAACTTTACTAGACTCTACATTTGTTGCTTAGTCGCTTTTATAAATGATATTGTGATCAACTGCTTATTACTAAAATTCTATGGATTCACTCAACCTTTGTGTTGACGTTTTTAGCATGTTTTATCTCAGGTTTTAAGGCATGAAGGTATTGGTTGGAGTCGCACGGATATCTTTTGAAAACTCGGCATATTTTCTCATTTGAAGAGACTATATTTTAAAAATTTATGATATGTTTAAAACATTTGTGATCTTTTGAAAACATTGTGTTTTATGAAAACTGTTGGGACCTTTTGCAAACTCTGAGGTTTTAATGTATCAATTGTGAAACACTTTTAAAACGTCTCTTTTGAAAGGTTGTTTTTCATGACTTGTACTTTGTGCTAAGAAGTAATACCCAGTGAACTATTTTCCGCTGCGAAAATTTTGGGGGTGTTACAGGCATGGTCTGAGTCGGCATACACTATGGTTTCTACACCCGTTCCTTTGGGATACCATAATCCTAAATGTGTAGTGTCTTTTATGTACCTAAAGATCCGTTTAACGGCTTCAAGATGGGATATTTTGGGATCTTCTTGAAAGCGTACACATAGACAAACACTAAACATAATGTCCAGTCTACTAGCCGTTAGGTAAAGTAAACTACCAATCATCCCTCTATATTTAGTGCTATCTACGGATTCACTTTCGTCATCCTTGGTGAGTTTGGTTTAGGAAAAAATTGGTGTTTTCATGGGTTTGTTATCTTCAAGACCAAATTTATTAAGGATATCCTTGATATACTTAGATTGGTTGAAAAATATCCCATCTTCTAATTGTTTAATTTGGAGACCTAAGAAATAGTTTAGTTCCCCCATCATACTCATTTCAAAATCATCATGCAAGATTTTTGAGAATTCATCACATAACTCTTGACAAGTTGAACCGAATATAATGCCATCCACATATATATGGACTATGATAATATGTGATCCCTTTTTCTTGGTGAAAAGAGAATTGTCTACTAGTCCCATGGTATACTTATAATCAACTAGGAATGTCTTAAGTCGATCATACCAAGCTTTTGGTGCTTGCTTAAGTCCGTATAAAGCTTTCTTAAGTTTGTAGACATGATTTGGTTTTTCAAAATCGGCAAAGCCGGGAGGTTGTGCTACATACACTTCCTCATTTATAAAACCATTAAGAAATGCAGTTTTGACATCCATTTGAAATAGTTTAAAGTCATGTGCACATCCATATGCAAGTAGTATCCTAATTGACTCAAGTCTAGCGACGGGTGCAAATGTATCATCGTAATCTATACCTTCTTGTTGATTGTAGCCTTGTGCTACTAGCCTAGCTTTGTTTCTAGATACTACGCGATTTTCATCCATTTTGTTTCTAAAAACCCATTTTGTACCTATTATGGTTTGATTTTTAGGTTGAGGGACTAATGTCCAAACATCATTTCTAACGAATTGATTTAATTCCTCTTGCATCGCAATGACCCAAGATTCATCTTTTATGGCTTCATTAACATTTTTAGGTTCAATTGTTGAAACAAAACAAAAGAAATTACTTTCGTTTTGAGCTTTAGACCTTAATGTTCTTTCATTGATTTTTCCTATGACATTTTCTAATGGATGACTTTTGGTTTCTTTGATATTAACTATTTCTCTTTTTACCAGTTCATCTTCTTTGTCACTTTCAATGTTTTCTTGGTTTTCAACCATTTGACTTTCAACTAAGTCATCATCTACCAAAGGTGATGTCTTAGAGGGAGGTAGACTTTCATCGAATGTTACGTTCAATAATTCCTTGACTCTTGAGGTTTCTTTGTTCAAAACTATATATGCTTTACTAGTTTGTGAATATCCTAGAAATACACCTTCATACGACTTTGGGTCGAACTTGGTGAGATAATCCTTTGTGTTTAAAATGAAGCACTTGCTTCCAAACACTCTAAAATATCCTAAAGTAGGTTTTTTGCCTCTGTATAACTCATATGGAGTCTTTTTCAAGAATGGTCTAATTAGAACTCGATTTAGGATATATGTGGATGTATCTACAGCGTGACACCAAAACTTTTGAGGTATGTTTTGTTCATTTAACATGGTTCTACTCATTTCTTGAATTTTCCTATTTTTGCGTTCTACTACACCATTAGATTGAGGAGTTCGAGGAGCTGAGAAATTATGTGTTATGCCATTAGCATCACAAAAAGCTCCGAATTGGATTTCGTTGTCAAATTCACGACCATGGTCAGTTCTTATTGACACTATGTTACTTCCTATTTGATTTTGAATTTTCTTACTTAAGATTTCAAATTTATCAAACGCTTCGTTTTTAGTTTTCAAAAACTTAGTCCATGTATACCTAGAGTAATCATCTACTATTACCAAAGTATAGAAGTTTCCCCCGTAACTTTATATAGCGGATGGACCAAACAAATCCATATGTAACAATTCTAGACACCTAGATGTAGACACCATGTTTTTAGCCTTATGGCTATTATGAACCTGTTTTCCTATTTTGCAAGCATCACAAAAGTGTTGGTCATATTTCAACTTGGGCAGGTTCCTAACGAGTTCCTTAGATGATAAGGATTGAATTAACCTCATATTGGCATGACCTAAGCGTTGATGCCATGGAGTTGAGTTTTCGTCCAAAGAGGTGAGACAAAGTTTGTCTTTAGGTGTTTTGTCTAATTTCATAACATAAACGTTATTCTTCAAAACACCTTTTCCTACAGTTATGCCATCTTTTAGTATTTTACTTCCATTTTCACTGAAAAGGACGTTATACTTTTTGCGGCATAATTGACTAATACTAAGCAAGTTAAATCCTAAATTATCTACATGAGCAACATCATCAATAGTGAGAGAGTCATGAGAGATTGTACCTTTTCTGATGATTTTACTTTTAAGCTTGCTACCGAATGTGACATTACCTCCGTCGTACACTTGGTAGGATGAGAAAAGGCTTTTGTTCCCCGTCATGTGTCTTGAACACCCACTATCTTTAATCCACTCATCTGGTTCTAATTCAACTTTTAAGCACACCTAAGTTCAAGAAAAACTCAAGCGTTTGGTCCCCAATATCTCATGGGTCCGTTTGGGTTAAACATAACAATATCATGGTTCATGTATGGAAATGGTGGACAAGTGTTCCATGGCATGAAGTTGGGACCTTGAAAGTTTCTAGATATGTTTTGGTTCTAATTATTTTGATAATGATGTTTTGAGTTAAAGTAACTCTTTGGAAAAGGGGTGTTTGGGAAAACTAGTTTTAGGTGTCTGTTGAACCGTTTTAACTCTATAATCATTTCTAACTTGACCTTTTCCTATAGAGACTGACGGTTTTTGTTTGTTAACAGTTGTACTAGTGCTAGGTTTTCTAGTGACCTTAACAAATTCAGTACGATCCGAATTACAAACTTTCTGTTCATCAACAGTACCTGCGGATCCCTTGGGTACAACTGGCGGATCCAAAATTTTGGATCCGTCGGATCCGTGGGTGTCTGACTCAGTTGGAACAGTTTCTTTTTCTTTCACTGTTTGTTTCTTAAAGTCACTTAAGCTTCCTAGTTTCATAAAACCTGGTCTGGTTTTATCATGAGAGGTAATTTTTGCATCTTCATTATCTCATCTATACAACTTATATTTTTATCAAACTTTTTAAACTTAGAATTTTGTTTGATAAGTTCTTCCTGTGTGGACTTAAGTGTTTCTAGTTCTAATTTAAGTTCCCGACATGACACACACGTTTCTTTAACACTTTTACCCTTTTCTATTCTTATCTCTTTTTCTTTTAACCAATGAACTTCGTTTTCTAAAAGTGTTGTTTTGGTTTTTAAGAACTTATTCTTGTTTATGATTTTAAGGGTAATTTCACACAGTTTGTTATATTCTACTTCTAAGGTTTCATCATCAATAGAGGAGTATGACGAGTCAGAATGTACCTCTTCTGAGTTATGAGCCATGAGAGCAACTTCGTTGTTCTTAGGCTCGTCGTCATCACCTTTACTGTCACTCCTAGCTCCACTAACAAACGCTCTTTGTGATTTGTTCTTTGGAGACTTTGGACATTCTCCTATTAGGTGACTAGAATCTCCACACCTATAACACTTCCTATCTACCTTTCCTTTTCTATCATCACGGTCTTTCCTGAAGGATTTCTTTTCTTCACGAGGTGGTCTTACGAACTTTCCTCGTCTCCTAAAGAACTTCTTGAAATCTCTTACGGCCATGGCATACTCTTCGTCTTCGCTACTAGAACAAGACTCTTCATCATCACTTGACTCAACTCTAGCTTTCAAGGAAATGGACTTCATCTTCTCCTTCTTGCCTTTAACTATTTCTGAGTCTTTTTCCATCACCATTTCGTGAACTTTGAGATTTCCAATGAGCTTGTCCAGTGTCATGCTTGAAAGATCCTTGGATTCTTCAATAGCTGTCACCTTTGCTCTCCACTTCGGATGGAGTGCTCTAAGAAATTTCCTGACAAAGTTCTTACTAGAAAAGGATTCTTCAAGTGCTTTAAGAGATGTAATAATAGTATTAAACCTAGCAAAAGCACTATCAATGGTCTCATCTTCAGGGATAACAAATTGTTCATATTGTTGAACAAGAAGATCAATTTTGTTATCCTTGACTTGTGAGTTCCCTTGATGAGTGATAATTAATGATTGCCAAATATCTTTAGCTGTTTTACACATGAAAACTCTTTCATATTCTTTCTTATGTAAAGCATTGTAAAGCATCATTTTGGCTTCGTTATTTTTGGCAATCAACTTCTTTTGCTCATCACTGTGACGAGTAAGAGAAGCACCTTCATCTTGACCACCTGAAATATTATTACTTATGGGCTTGTAATCACCCTCTACAATTATATACCATAGATCTATGTCCTTTGACTTCACATATGTCTCAAAGCGGTTTTTCCATTATATGAAACAATTTGGTTCAAATAGTGGTAGTCTTTGCATAGATTGCCCTTCTTTAAAGTTTTCAAAATCCATTGATCGTTTCAAATTTTAAAATACAATATATTTGAAAATCTTGAGTAACGTATCTCTGATGCCAATTGTGGAAAACTAGAAGGGGGGTTGAATAGTTTTTACCGTTTTTAAATTAATTCGCTTTGTGACTTAACGTGATTTCAAAGTAAATACTCACAAACAAGCAATATAAGTAAAGTAAGTAAGGATAGGAACAATCAAACCACAACACGGAGATTTATAGTGGTTCGTCTACAAGGACTCTCTTCCTTGCCCTACTCCACTCTTCGAGCCTCTAACTCGAGAGTTTTTCTTCACTAAGAAACAAACTCCCTTCTCGGCGGAGAAAACCTTTATACACGTCGCTTACACTTTATCCGGTACTAAGCTAAACACCGGGTTCTTTACAAGGGTACAACCACTCCCGTTGGTTCTTTAACAAGGGTACAACCACTCCCGTTGGTTCTTTCACAAGGGTACAACCACTCCCGACACTCTTTGTGTTTTAAGGACTAAAACACTAACCAAACACTACTGAATGAAATGTATAATGATGTGTGAACTAATACAAAATCACACAGAACCTAACTAATGAAACTTGCAACAGTAAGTATGTTGAAGCTTGTATGCTTGATCTTCTTTGCTACAAAAGTGAGATCAACAAGAATGAAATGAATGATATGGGTTAGTGATATGCAAATGAATGATTATATATTTTAAGCTATATGAGTGATAATTGTGCCAAAATGATCAGCTTGCTATTTATAGGCAAACTGATAAAACAGTTGGCGGATTTGGCGGATCCCTAAATTTGGATCCGCCCTTGTATGGGTTTGGATCCGCCAGTGCAGGACAGCTAATAGATTCTCATATCTTGCACAATCTTTCCATATCTTGCACAATCTTTCCATATCTTCAAATGTCAACTCTTTAGCTTGAAGATCTATACAAGATATCTCACAAATCTTTCTAAGATTATGTTCATGATGCATGCCATGATGTCATCCTAAATATTTCTAATTTAAGAAATAAAAATGTAAATGTATAATATGTTATTCCTAGTAATCTTGTAATGTGTAAATGTGTTTTAAAAGACTTATCACTATAAATGTAAAAGACTTAATCTTATATTTATGCTTTGCTTAAAGATAAACTTTGTAATTTTCATTAACAAAATTAAGCAAAGATCGTAAAATATAAATAACGTTTTTAGGACGATATTTGTATTAACATCTTCAATATTTGCAACTTCTAGTGTTCATTTTCTTGAAGATGACATTGTTTTGATCAACAGTAGGTTCAGTTTAGGATCTTTTTTTAGGTAGATTTACAAATATGATTATACAATGGTGTTTATATAAAATTTTATAACTGATATGACGTGTGAACAGTGCAGCCGTATTTAACATTGGAAAGTGTATATTTGAAGAGTCAAATTTTGAATATAATGATCATGATTTAACTTCTTTTGTAATTATGTTAAGTAATTTTTTTTAAATTGTAAACTTACATGATTATCATTATTATCGACTAAAATATCTAAAAGTTTGTTATCTTTTAATCCACTAAATATGTAGGATGAGTTTTGTTTGAATTAGATGTTTATCTTTTATGAATTTTTAAATTAGAATCAACATTTGTTTGTGTATAAAAGTTTTATAAACTTACATTTAAAGATGTTATTAGGATTGAGTATGTATAGAAATAATGGACTATGGCATTTGGCTTATAGCCCACATTACTACAAATTTTAGCTTAGTATTAGATAAGTCATTGGTGAGTGTTGTTTAACAATATAAATAATGGGATATAAATTTGGACCATAATTTGGTTGTGCATAAAAGTTTTACAAACTTACATTTAACGATGGTATTAGGGAATGTGAACCAAAAAGAATTAAAAACATTAAAATTGCAAATCAAAAGATAACATGAAACGAAAGACATATAAAAATCATTGACATTAGATGTAATTATTTCATGAAAAAGTATACAATTTATACTTATGCAAATGACATAAAATAAATAACATAAAAAAATCAAAATTAATGAATTGAGTAAGCACATTCTTCAGGAATGCATTGACATGTTCCTTGACATCTTGGACTGTAACAATCATCATCTTCGTAATATTCTATGAAATCTCAATTTAACCAATCCCAAACATTAAACTCTTCTTCCATATTACAAAGTAAATCAACATCCGGTTTTTTTTTTTTTTTTTTTTTTTTTTTTTTTTTTTTTTTTTTTTTTTTTTTTTTTTTTGTCTTCAAATAATCATCACTTAGTGCTTCAACATCAAAACCATCAAAAATATTCCTTCTTTTTTTTTCATTCCCTTTCAAATTGGGAGTTATACCATTACCTTCCAACATTGTTCCTTTTATACCTTGGTTGTTTAAACCAAAGTTTTTGGATGAACATACTTGATCATTTTTGTTGATTTTGTTGTCATTAGTATTTTTATCTTCATCATGTTGTTTAACATCTTCCATTCTAAATATCAATAACATAAACGACAAGCAGCATATAGTTACGTAAAATAAAAATCAATAATAATAAAATTAAAATAGAATAATTATAATGAAGCATAGTCATAAACATCGTAATTAAACAATATATATATATGAGAAAAACTATAATTAACAAATCTTAAAGAATTTAGATTGCATAAAACGTGTATAGGTGTGAATAAATTAGGGTTAGGCATTATATGGGTTTATATAGACATGATGTAATTTTGTGTTTTATTCAATTATAAATTTATAACTTATCATGTTTATTTATAAATAATATATGACTAAAATAATAATCGTTTTGATGAGTTTTATTTTAACACAACCTTTACCATATATACTTTATCACAAACCCTAGCCTGATTTTATATTATGTACTTGTTTATTTCTGTTTTGGTTTGCGTATTAAAATTATGTTATGTATTTTTTTAATTTGCTTGCCTATAAGGTTTTACAAACTTACATTTAAGGATGCTATTAGGATTTGATGATCTATGTAAATAATGGGATATGGAATATGAACCAAAAAGAATTGAAAACATCAAAATTGCAAATCAAAAGATAATGACATTAGATGTAATTATTTCATGCAAAAGCATACAATTCATACTTATGAAAATAACATAAAACAAAAGACATAAAAAATCAAAATTAATTAATCGAGCAAGTACATTCATTTAGAATGCATTGACATGTCCTAATCATTAAGCTCATCTCTTTTCCCAATTACAATCCGAATCATTAAGCTCTGCCTTTGCAATTAAAGATTTCAAACGTGCTCCCAATTTGATAGTTGATATATATCATAGGAGGACCTACGAATTATATATGTTAATTTAGTAATTAATTTATTTTAGAAAACAATTATTTTCTCATAAAAAATAATGAAAATGAAACATAGACATATACCTTTCTGATCATCATAAACTCTAGAATCCCCTATATCCATCAAAAACTTATCTTGATTCTCAATAGAGTTAATGTAATCAAGCAACTTTTCAGCCATTATACCAATTACTAAACATGTAAGTTCGATCCCCCTGAAAAGTAAAGAATAAAAATAAAATAAAAAATTCATTTTATGTAGCCTACCAATATAGTATTTTAATGTTAAATTTTAACAAAAAGTAATAAGAAAAAAGAGGTTATTGTAAAATTACAATGCATCCTTAAGTTTGAGAGGTAACATCTTCGTTTTACATCCATAAACTTCATAATCTCTAAGTTCACACCCCAACTAAATACTTCTCCCTTAGTATCTGGAATACAAATAAGGTTAATATTAAAGGATATCTGTGAATTTGCAAATTAAAATATTATTAGGAGACAAAGTTATATATGTTGTATGACATACCAACAGGAAATTCTATGTCTAGATTTAGTGATCTTATATCAGATAATATAGTGACTTCAAATCCAGAGTTATTAACATCGCCATTAAATTTATTTAACAGACTTGCAGTTACGAATCCATCGAAGCTTATTTTGTATGGATATTTTGTGTATTCGTAACTTGTGTTATTAGGAATAACATTAAAATCACTTATAAGAACCACCATGTCGTCTTTGAAATAATTATCAAGAAACGTTAATCGACCATTCTTTATGATAATATGAATCTTGTCACTCTGAAAAATTAAAATATACAATAAACAAAATTTTTAAAGCAACGTATATAATATAAATTTTAAAGTGTTCCATGATAAAATTTAACAAAAAAAGGGGAAAAAAACTTCTCATCTAAGACAATCATCTGTAAATGACGATGACTTATTGGCATCGACTCTTCCCTGTAACACCATGTCCTTAACACTTTTACTTTGATAGTGCAAGGAGTTAGTGTTGGTGTTAATTGACTGATAAAAGACTTTGGTGATTTCATCTTAGTTTGTATATGCGAGTATATAGATATATGAATTAGGGTTAAGAAATAATTTAATAATTATGTTCGGCGAGTATATATAGATTGCAAAACGTAATTCAAATATAGAAAATATTGATGAAGATAACTATAGTTTTTTAAAACTTGATAAACGCGCGTCTTATATTTGGTAAGACGTTTCTTATTAAAAAAATATTACCATTCAATAAATAAAGATAAAAATACATTTAAATCAAAAGTATATATGTTTCAGAATTAATAATTTTAATCAATATCAAAACTATACTTTATAATAGTTAAAATTATTCTATTGTATTGTAATACGAACTAAAATTAGTTTTGTATTATAATGTTGATTTGGATGAATGTATTATGATGTAATCGATTGTTTACATATGCGCATGTTGATTTGGAATTTGCATGTTGAATATACATTTTCTTTCTGATTATGCCTAATATTTTGTTTGAATGTATTATAATGTTGGTTGTAGTTATGTTGCGCTATGTTGTTGTTGCGTGGTGTAGGCATGCTTAAAATACCATGTTCATCAAAGGTTTTAGGATAAAGTTTAAAAGATAAAAAATATTACAAAGATAAATGTCATAAAAGAAACAACCAAAATCAATCATAATGTTTTAAGAATCATAAAATACCAACTCAACATTAAATTAGTTTTCTGAACAAATTCTAAAATAGTGTTTAACAATCACTATCATCACTAATCTCCTCATCATTTAATGACATGTCATCAGAACTATTGTCATTGCTTTCATCAGAATCGTCTTGTACGATACGGTTATGGTTGTATTTGAAATCTTGACACTTTTAGATATCAAAACTGTCTTCACAAATGTTTTGTTCTTCATATCCATCTTTCTGCTTCATACTTGCTTTTTTGGGTCCATTATCTTTAGAAGAAACCGGTGATTCAACATAATATAGTTTTGCCTGTTTTCAAAATTAAAATTAACAACTAATAAAAACGTGTTTATTTATAATAAATTGAATAAAATTATATATTACCAGTTCGGTATTAGTAGAGTCAAAATTGCAGTTGTTCTCTTCAGACGAAAAATCTTCTTGTTCTACTATACGAATATCAAAACTGTCTTCATGATTGCATTGTTTTCCCTTTGCATGATCTATTCCCAACTTGAATTGTGCTGATACATCATCTTTGGAAGAACCCGGCGATTCAACATAATATTTTTTTCCTAAATTCAGAATAATTTAGAAATATTTGACATTTTAATGTATTTGTAAAATTGTAATAATCATATAATAAAATATTATACCTGAGTACTTGTCTCAGGGTATTCACCATCAATTTCATCTTCAAAATAATCAAACTTGCATATGTTTTTGCCCCTTCCAAATTTTGGTTTTGATAATCCACGACTGTTGCGAGTGAAACAAACCATATATATTTATGCTTACAACAATAAAATATTACCAAAATTTAATAAAAATACCTCATTATCAGATTCATCTTCAGAATAATCAAACTTGCATATGTTTTTACCGGTTTCAGATTTCGCCTTTGACAATCTCCGACTGTTGTGTGTCAAACAAACAACCTAAACAATGCATACAAAAAATTAAAAACTAATAAATATTTTATGTTTACTACAATACAAAATACTACGTAATTAAATTTTTTTATAATACCTCATTATCAGTATCATGTAAATCAACATCATCATCAGATATGTTGTATACATATGGATTGTTTTGTTTTTGCTTATTCCAAATCGGAGTAGTTCGATAACCATTCACACCAGCAGCATAAATCTGTATATGTTATGTTTATAATTAATTTTGTAAATCTAACACAAATAAATGTCAATAATAATAAACACATTTATGTTATAATACCTCATCATCTGATATATCATTGATAGTGTCATCAAATATTTTTATTTTCTTTGGCAGTGGATCATCATAAACACCATGAGGAATATCTTTGTAACCATGTAGCTTAATATTGATTATATCATTATAAACAATAAAAATAGTCATATGTGTGATTTATTTTAAAAGTACATAATTTTAGACTACTTGTAATACCTCATCTTCACTGTCTAATATATCAATGGTAGTTGCATCACGTACTTCAGAATTACTCAAAGCATGTACCTTAATACATTAATTATAACATAAAAAAATTCCAAAAATATTATATGCAAAATATAATTTAGAAGTGTTAAATTCAATTATTTATAATAATACCTTATCTTCATCGTCTGATATGACAATGACTATAATATCACATGCTCCTCCTTGCTTAACGGTTGAAAAATCAACATCACAAATAGGAGTTGATTCTGAGGGATGTTCCTTGGCATTGATTACAGCATTATAGAGTTATATAAGATTTAAAGTTACATAATGGCTGCAAAGACTATCATAACTAAATAATTAAACTTAACAAAAAAAAAAAGGCTTACTTCAATATCAACATTATCATCTTCATCAACAAGCCTAGAATCTCTGTCGCGTATTCTATTATCCAACAACCTATTGGTGAAAAAATATAAACAAAAATATGTTGTCAAATACGATATTGTTTTCTTTTCTTTTTTTTCTTTTTTTTAATAATGAACAAAAATAAATAATGTATAGACCTTTGTTTGAAAGCGGTTATTGCAGGAATGTTTTCATTGATAATAACCTTGGTGCAAAATGGAAGGGCTGACGCCTCTTGTTCATCTGTTTTTTTTATTTTATTTATTTATTTTTTTTTCACGAAAAAGAAAGAGTAATAATATAAACCACAAGTTGTAATAATTGACAATCATAATTATAGTAAATTATGTTATATCTTACTGCCCCATGTATTGATTTTTGCAAGTTGAATAATCAACACTATTGGTTCATTCTGAATATTTTTATGACTTATGTAAGTGTCCAACTTGTGTGCATCATCTTCCCACAATGTAACATTAACTTCATCACCACTGTTTAGTAAATAAATAATGTTAATGCGAATAAGATAATATGAATAAAAATCTTACTAATTATTTTAATTATAATTGTGTTTATAATAATAAACATTATCAAGCTTCAAAATTTAAGGTAATGTTTAATTTTATTGTTTAACCAATGTGGGGTAATAAATTAAATCAAAGGTGTTTGATGCATGTATGTTAATGTTTTCAAAGGTGTTTAACCAATGTGGGATAATAAATTAATCAACTTTCGAATAATTAACATTACCTTTAGAAGCATGTTAATGTTTCCATTAGCAGCATGTTAATGTTTTCACCTTTAGAAGAATCATTCATGATCGTTGTTGTTGTTTTCCAAAGTTGGATGATTTTCACTTTGATAGCTGAGCATTCTTCATTTTCTGTGATCTCATCTAGATAAGAGATGTCACAATTGAAGGTTGGTGTTAACGAAGAGTGTTTTCCTTTCTTTTTTTTGGTTCTTTCTCAAAGATGACTTTCCATTAGTAGTTGACATTGTGGTTTGTCGATTTGGTGATTTTCTAATCGAATTTTAAAGTTTCTTTAACGATTTCAATGTTATTTTTATAGGTTTGATCATATATAAATTTAGTATTAAATATTTTATTTTAAGATTCGTAAATTATAAGGATATGATTTTGGATACAATATAGAAGTCGAACATATCATATTTATTGTTAAGGAAAATATTTTTGAATATAGTTTTTAAAATGTTTTATTGTGACACAATCGTGACTATAGTTGATATCAATTGATCGTAGATAAATTTAATATTATATATTTTATGTTAAGATTTGTAAATTATGAGGATATGATTTTGGATACAATACCAAATTCGAACTTATCATATTTATTTTTAAGGAAAATATTTTTGAAAATAATTTTTAAGATGTTTTATTATGACACAAATCCTTACTATAGTTGATATCAAATTCTAAAACGTGAATGATGAATTAAATATGTTATAATATTTTGTTTTTAAGGAAAAAATGTTATCATGTATCCGAATTTTAATGCCATCCGATATCTTAATCTATGTTGTGGCTGATATCGGGTAGTATAGCATTTCAAGTTTTGTATTGTAATCGATTGGTAATTATTTGTTATTTTGTAATGCAATCTTTTATAGGTCATGATTTCAAATACAATACAAAATTAAAACTTATCATATATCTTTTTAAGGAACATATGTTGCAAAATTGGTTTGTAATTTGATTATATATTTTTTTATATGTTTTAATTTCAATATAACACAATCTGTATCATAGATATCACAAATTCTACATCGTTGCCATCATCACGCTACAAAGTAGATAATCGTTACGAAGCTAATAAACAATTGTGTATTAAAAAAAATAGGAATTCATATAATGTTGCGTAACACAATGTATAACAATCCAATTATATATATATATATATATATATATATATATATATATATATATATATATATATATATATATATATATATATATATATATATATATATCGGCTTATCATAAATGGACCACGTTCTTTATTAAGAATCACCAATTCTTTTGTTTAACCAATGTAGGATACTAAGTTGTTTTTAATTTAGCAATGTCAAAAGACTTAATATGAAGTTTCATTATATAAATCACAAAGATTAAGTGATTAGTCTTAAACACAAAACAAAAAATCCATATAAATTCAAAATCCAAACTAAAACGAAGCATAATCCCTAAAAAACTAAACCAACATGACAAATGTATTTAAACTGAAATCTACTTCTTCTCAACCGTGTGTTCAACCCAATTCCGTTGTTTATCCAACGTGGGATTCTAAGTTATTATTAATTTAGCAACGGAAAAAAACAATATATGGAGTTTCATAATATAAATCACAAAGATTAAGTGATTAATCTTAAACACAAAAAAAAATCATGTAAATCCAAAATCCAAACTAAAATGAAGCATAATCCATAAAAAATTAAACCAACATGACGAATGTATGTAAACCTTTCTCGTCCGTGTGTTCAATCATTCGAATTTTTGCTCTTTTAGCATCACAATCACCATCATCAATATCACCAATGTCAATAGCAGTGCGCTTACTACCTCCTGGTATTCTATCATCATCATTAGTAGCTTCTTCATCTTCTTCTTCTTCATTTTTATTATTATCTTCTTCATCTCCATTGGCTTGCATAATGGATTCATAAATATGATCAGTCTCAGGATCTTTTTGATAACCAAAACTTGAAGATGTGGATGAATGTAGGTTTGTATTATCCTTGCCAGCATCACCCTACAAAATACATAGTCGTTACAAAGCTAATAAACAATTGGGTACAAAAAAATAGAAATTCATATAATGTTGCATAACACATTGTGTGATAAGCCGAGTAATACATATAAATCGGCTTTACAAACATGGTGTATGGAACATTATACTTAATCCAACACAATCAACTAATGGATCACGTGTCTTATTAAGTAGAACCAATTCTATTGTTCAACCAATGTGGGATACTAAGTTACCTCATTAGACACAGGAGTTATTCCACTTTCTTCCGTGGAATCAACGGCCGGGTCAATATTATTAACGCATAATGTGTCTACATCATATTCTTCATCACTATCTTGATCACTATCCTGTAATTGTTAAATCAGGAGTATGAATTTGAATTAGTCAAATAATAATAATATTTGTTAAAAATATTAGATGAATGCTTTCTTTTTAAAACATGTACCTCATCATAAACAAAACCTTCTTTAAACTTCTTAATCATTGGCTTCTCATCAGATATCATCTTAACTTGATAAACATGATTGTTGTTGTTAATGTTAAATTCAGAATATAAAAATCTGAACAACATTTTTTTGCCAATGAGAGTGTCTAACTCTGTTGGGAAATCATCATCATCAACACCATCATACTGGTCTTTAAGCTTGACACATGGTATATCTAGTAGCCTTTGTATCATATTATCAAATAAAATGAAAGAAGCCGATCCCGTATGATCTATGACATAGAAAATAGCCCTGTACCTGATAAATAGATGGTGGTAAATGAATTCATCTAATATATAAGTGCATTCATGTGTGCACTGGTTTAATACAATTAATTAAATTTATTTACCTGTGAGTGATAGATTTCAACATTTCATGTCTATCACAGCGCCATGACGTTTTGGCATATCCAGAGGATGCAGATCATTGAGAAGACTCACTTTCCTCTGCTATCCGACTACATTGTTTGCAAGCAGGATAACACCAACCAAACTCTTTGTGGATTTTGTTAATCTTTGCATACACAACACAAGTAACTTCCTGCAGTATTTCAAACATTAAAACAGATAATGCTTACATTAGACATTTACATTTTTATAATGTAGTAAATTTTATTAAAGATTATGCATAAAAGTTTTACATTAGATGCATAACGAATATCTCCAACAGTTTTTCGTGTGGCGCCTTTAAAGAACATCTCAGGAGTAACAGTTGTTTTTGTTGGAGTTAGAATTGTCACACCCCCAAAATTTAGATTGCAGCGGAATGGAATTCCGAGGGCGTAACGTTCTTGGATAACAAAGTACAAGGAAATAAAGAATGACCTCTAAGTGAGTCATTTTAAAACAAGCTTTTGATTTAAACATAAACGTTTTACAAAACATTAATATCAGAGTTCACCATCAAATGTAAGATTTTAAACATAACCAAATGCTAAGTAATGCAAGGAAATCTTCATCATGATGTGCGTTCCAAAATGTGACTCTAGTATGCTCCATACATAGGTGATTATTATCGTCTAGTTACCTGAGAATACATGCTAAAAAGGTCAACATAATTGTTCGTGAGATCATAGGTTTAAGTAAACAAGTAAAGTACGGACCACAAGATTTCAATAGCATGACAATCACAACAAATATAACGTCATAGACAAAAATAATATACAGTTCCCTAAGCTCATGACCCCGAAGCTCAACGTAATGGTATTCAATCAAGCATAATAATAAAGGCCCCAAATAAGTGTTTGCCAGACACTCGGAAATAATCCAAATGATATGCGTCCGTTTGACAGGTTGGCACGACCAACTCGGACGGGGGTGTTAACCCAAATAGATCTATTCATAACATCCGCGCTTACAAGTAATTAACGGTTCATGATTCGTAGGGACTTTAATGGCAATGTGGTAACTTAGGCAAAGTAACGGTTTTTAGTACTTGTGTCCGAAATATAAGCAATGTATTCCCACCCCGAGGGTTTAGAAATAATGTAAAAATCGGGGCTCTGAAACTCACCTCAGTTATCAAATCTCGATTGGTAATTTGGTAAACTGTGAATAATGGTCCGGTAACTCTAACCGCAACCTAAATAAGTACCATGTCTTAGGTTTGAAAAATAGTGTTGTGCATGCAAGTTCATATACTATTATATCACTTGTACATGTTTGTTGTAACATTTAACGAGAAAAATATAGTTGCGTCAATGTGTCTATTTGTTAAGCAAAGTAACCCTTTTATAAAACGTAACTAGTTTACCACGCAATTAAACTACGTTCATCTTGTTAATAAGTATTTTTGAAACCTCTAACGCGCCTAACAAGTATACATAACGTTCTACCATTTTTGGTTAAGTCATTTTAAGCTAAATCCGGCTCTAAAGTGTCCAAAATCCATATAGAAATATTCCAACAGCTTTCTATTAGCCAAGTAAAAGCTGTCAAAAATTCAAGTTTCGTCTAAAATTTCGGAAAGCCATAACTTGCTCATTTTAAGTCCGTTTTCTAAGTTCTACCTATCCTCGCGAAGGTATTTAAGTATACTAATGTATTTCTAAGGCCTCGGCTAGTCTAGTTATTATTTAAAGTCCAGTTTTGTTCTTTGAAAAATTTTGACAGCAAACAATATTTTCAGAAAATTAGTTTTTGTCATTAATCTTAAATCTAAAGTATCTTCTTCGTTATAAGCCCGTTTTAACTCATTCAAGCGGCTACGTTTTCGTTATAGAGTCTATTTTTTATATTTCTAGCCTAATCTTTCCATCAAGTTACTGATTTTTCTGGGTGAGGTCGAATGGGACAGCCTCTCTTCTAAAAGTGTCAAAACGCGTTTCCTAGCCTTCTAATTATCCAAAACCGCTTAACAACAACTCCCAAACTAATCCTAGCTCTTCCACCGATTTCTCAACATGTCAATCGTGATTTAACAATAAACTTAGCGATATTAAAAAGTTCAATTCCTCATAAATTTAAGTGATCATCAAGACTAGTTAAGATAACAAGCTCACTAGTTTATATATAGTGTTTTTATTTCCACTTTCTTGTTAAGATTAACAATTAACTAATGTGTCCATGAAAATATATTTGAAACATAGTCATTAGTTAAAAGATCATTGTGGTTATAAAGTTTCACTAACATTTACAAAGTGATAGTCAAGTGTATGTAACTTGAGACTAATTATCATGATATATAAAGTGTAAAATTTATGAAAGTAAAGTGTTACTTACTTAAGGTGATTAGTGTGATGAGAAAGTGAATTACTTGATTTACCCAAGACCAATGCTTCTAAACCCTTACAAATATGTCCTAATGATGCTTGAACTTAGCCAAACAACGTTTCTTCTTCCTTCCTGCTCCTTGGTGGATCGAATGGTATGTGAGGGTGAGTGACTATATATATATTTTTTCTTTCTTTCTCTTGTGCTAGGATACTAAGTGTATGTATATATATACTTGAGGTTTGTCCAACTTGTAAAAGTGGGTCAAAAACACCAAGGTGGTTAGGTGTTGGGTGTTGGCCGATTAGGGGCTAGGAAGGGGGGGGGGGCAAGGACTTTGGTCAAGCATGCAATATTAATTGCATGTGTTCCTTGGTTCTATTTTTGGTAAAATTAGTTGAAATGTTGCCATATTTTAGGGGAGGGGGCGGCAATATGTCCCCTTTTAGAAGAGTTATAGAAATTTTGTACCAAAAATGTATATATTGAATGTATTGGGTATTAAAAATAGGTATTGGTTATTGCTTTGGTAATTAACGTAAGTTACGCGTAATTAAACGTAATGAATAAAGAAATTACATTAGGCGTAAGAAAATATTTTTGGAACTTTGGTAATAATTTAGGAAGTGTAAAAATGTATTAGAAATAATTGTCAGGAGTATTGGGTATATCGGGTGTTTATTTAAATCGCAAATAGCGTTTGTTAAATTAACAATCGTAAATAAATAAAAAGCGAATTGTCTCAGGGTTTAAAATTTCGAACCGTAGTAGGAGCAAGGTATTGGGTTGTTGTGGACTAAATATAGCCTAAAGTCCTAGTGCACTTGAAAGGTATTCTAAATTTTATGTTGATTCAAGTAAAAAGTTATACTTAAATTGTCCTCAAGTAAATGTCAAGATAAGTAATTTGAGTTTATTAAATAGTATTGACCTATAAAATAGTGGGTTGTCATAGTCTACCCCATAAAATGAATCTCGTCCGCGAGATTCAGTCAGTGTTGGTCGTTTGAGGGTTGTCAGTTAAGAGGTGTGGATACTTTTGACGGATCTGGTCTTCTCGTTCCCAAGTGAACTCGAGACCTCGTTGAGTATTCCAGCGAACCTTGACGATAAGAATTCTACTATGTTTCAATTGCTTGACATCACGATCCATAATTTCTACCGGATCTTCGACGAAATTAAGCTTGTCATCAAGTTGAATCTCTTTTAATGGAATGATAAGGGATTCGTCGGATAAACACTGCTTAAGATTAGAAACATGAAAGGTATTGCGCACAGTGCTGAGCTCTGGCGGAAGCTCAAGTCTGTATGCCACTGGACCGATTCTAGCTAGAATCTTAAATGGTCCAATATACATTGGGTTCAATTTCTCGCGTTTCCCAAATCGTATCACACATTTCCAAGGCGATACCTTCAACATTACCATGTCCTCAACTTTGAATTCCAAGGGCTTATGCCTCACATCGGCGTAACTCTTTTGACGGTCTCTGGCGGCTTTTAGTTTGTTCCGAATCTGAAAAATCCTCTCGATTTTCTCGTGAACAATTTCGGGACCGGTGAGTTGAGCATCTCCAACTTCGGCCCAACAGACAGGTGATCGGCATTTCCTACCTTAGAGTGCTTCAAATGATGCAACCTTTATACTTGTGTGATAGTTATTGTTGTAGGAAAACTCAATCAACGGAAAATGAGTATCCCAGCTGTTACCAAAATCAATCACACAGGCACGGAGCATGTCTTCTAGTGTTTGGATGCTTCTCTCACTCTGACCATCGGTTTTTGGATGATAGGCTGTGCTCATATCAAGACGGGTTCCAAAGGCATCATTAAGTAATTCCTAAAATCTTGAAGTGAATCGACTGTCTCGATCCGAAATGATTGAAACTGGTACACCATGTTTAGAGACTATCTCCTGGATGTAGATTTTGGTTAACTTATCCATCTTGTAGGTTTCCTTAATGGGTAAGAAATGAGCAGATTTGGTGAGGCGATCGATGATCACCCAAATCGCATCGTGACCGCTCGGTGTTTTAGGGAGTTTGGTGATGAAATCCATAGTAATACGCTCCTATTTCCATTGAGGAATCTCTGGTTGTTGTAGTAATCAAGACGGCTTCTGGTATTCGGCCTTAACTTTGGAGCAAGTAAGACATTTGCTGACATAAGTAGCAATGTCGGCCTTCATATTCGGCCACCAATACAGCATTTTGAGGTCCTGGTACATCTTATCAGAACCTGGGTGTATGGAATATTTTGACTTATGTGATTTGTTCATGACCAATTCTCGTAGGCCGCCAAAATGTGGTATCTAACTTCTATCCTTGAAGCATAACATTCCATCAGATCTTTTTGCAAAACCATTCTTACTTTCTGGCATACCATGAAGATTCTCCTTAGGTCGGTTTTCTGTCTTAAGTGCTTCGGCCTGAGCCTCAAGAATTTTGGATGGGAGAGGTGAACTAATTGTCATACCCAATGATCTCACTCTTAAGGGTTTAAGTCGCTCTTTCCTGCTAAGGGCATCTGCTACCACGTTTGCTTTGCCTGGATGATATCGGATCTTACAATCATAATCACCGAGTAGTTCTAGCCAACGGCGTTGCCTCATATTAAGCTATTTCTGATCTAGGATATGTTGAAGACTTTTGTGGTCCGTGTATACTGTACACTTAGTACAATAGAGCTAATGTCTCCAAATCTTTAGCGCAAAGACAACCGCTCCTAACTCCAAGTCATGAGTGGTGTAATTCTTCTCATGAACTTTGAGTTGTCGAAAGGCATAAGCTATGACCTTTTCCTTCTGCATCAACATAGCCCCAAGTCCTTTATGCGAAGCATCACAATAAACTACAAAATTTTCCATTCCTTCGGGCAATGCCAAAATCGGCGCGCTGCAAAGTTTTTGCTTCAATAACTGAAAGGCAGATTCTTGTTTCTCTCCCCATTCGTACTTCTGATTCTTCTGCATTAGCTTGGTCAAAGGCTTCGCTATCTTAGAGAAACCCTCGATGAATCTTCTGTAGTACTCGGCAAGACCTAGAAATTGACGAATCTCTGTGGGAGTCTTAGGTGTTTCCCAATCTTTGATAGACTTGATCTTAGTAGGGTCAAAATGCAATCCTTGGCTATCGATTACGTGCCCAAGAAATTGAACTTTTCGAATCCATAAATCACACTTAGAAAACTTAGCGTACAACTTCTCGTTCTTGAGTAATTCTAAGATTGTCTTGAGATGTTCTTCGTGCTCTTCTTTGCTTTTGGAGTAGATTAGAATATCATCAATGAACACAATTACAAATTTGTCCAAGTACGGTTTGCACACCTGGTTCATGAGATCCATAAATACCGCCGATGCATTAGTTACTCCAAACGGCATCACTTGAAACTCGTAATGACCATAACAAGTCCTAAAGGCCGACTTCGGGATATCTTCCTCTCGGAATTTAACTTGATGATAACCCGATCTCAAATCAATCTTCGAGTAAAAACTGGAACCTTGCAACAGATTGAACAAATCATCGATTCTTGGGAGTGGGTAACGGTTCATTACCGTTAACTTGTTCAATTCACGATAATCTATGCACATCCGAAACGATCCATCCTTCTTCTTTACGAATAAGACCGGAGCTACCCAAGGCGAGGAACTTAGTCTAATGAATCCCTTGTCTAGTAGTTCTTGTAACTGATTAGACAATTCTTGCAACTCTGATGGTGCTAGTCGGTAGGGTGCTCTTGCTACTGGTGCCGCTTCTGGCACCAAATCTATCTGGAACTCTACTTGATGGTTAGGCGGTTGTCTAGGAAAGTCTTCGGGAAAGACATCCGGAAAATCTTGAACAATCGGTACGTCTTCCAATCGTTTCTCATCCAACTTCTTTTCAGTTATGTGTGCTAGAAAAGCATGACATCCCTTCTTTATGTACTTTTCGGTCTTGATACATGATATGATGCTTAATCGAGTCCCGCTTCGTTCACCACGGATAATCAAGGTTTCACCATTAAAAGGGAGATGGACAACCTTTTCATCGCAGATGATTCTGGCATGGTGTTTAGATAGCTAATCCATACCAATTATGACGTCAAAACTATCGAGTTCGATAGGCATAAGGTCGATGTTAAATGGATGGTCTAGGAAGTTAAAGGTTCAACTGCGGATTATGGTGTCGGAGCCAACTAAGTTACCGTTCGCTAATTCAATGTTGTAGGCAGTGTCTAAGGTAGTCGGTGTAATGTTAAGTAAAGGAGCAAAAGTAGTAGACACAAAACTTTTATCGGCACCCGAATCAAATAAAACTGAAGCATAACGACCATTGAAAAGAAACGTGCCCATGACAACATTCGGGTCCTCGTAGCTTCCCTTTTTCTGAGGTTGTAGACTCTTCCCCGAGCTCCATTATTCTGAGTTCCCGTTCCCTGATTCTTCTCCTTTGGGCATTGATTCTTGTAATGTCCTGTTTCGCCACATCCGAAACATGTCCCGGGAACCCTTTGATTTGTTGCAGAAGTAGGAGACCTGCAATCTTTGGTTAAGTGCCCAATATTCTTACAATTGCCGCATAGAGTAAGGCAACGTCCAGGATTGTGGTGACGTTGGCACTTGTCACACTTTCGAAGGGTTCCTTCATAACCTTTCTTTTCAACCGGGACCGCTACATAGGCCTTAACGACTTTTTGTCTTTTGTTGGGTTGTTGTGCTGCATTTCCTCCCTGAGTAGTATCCCACTTTCTCTTGTTGTTGTTACTATTATGGTAGCGGTTGTTGTTGTTATTGTTGCGATTACTAGTATTGCCATCTCGAGCAGCCCTTGCTCGAACAATTTGATCTATTAAATTGTGAGACATTCGGATTGTCTCATCCAGAGTACTTGGCTTAGAAGATGTGACATTTCCTTGAATACTAGATGGAAGTCCCCAGATGTACCTCTCAATCTTTTTCCGTGTGGTAGAAACCATCTCATGACAGAGAGTAGCCAATTCATGGTATCGTTTAGTATAAGCTGCAATATCATATCCTTTCACTGTTAAGTTCCAAAATTCAACATCCATCTTTTGAACCTCATTCCTCGGACAATACTCAGCTATTACCATCTCCTTGAATTCAGCCCATGGTGTTTCATAAGCAGTATCAATTCCCACTGATTGAGCATAAGCATTCAACCATTATAAGGCACCATCCAACAAGGTACCCGTAGCATATTTCACCTTACAGTCCTCCGCGCAGTTGCACATACGGAAAACCGATTCCAACTTCTCGAACCATCGTACCAAACCAACAGCTCCTTCCGCGCCACTGAATGTCTGTAGCTGGCATCCCAAAAATTCCTTGTAAGTACACCCACGAGCCGTGGGTTCACCTCTAGTTACCGTTCCACTGGCTTCCCCACCGTTACCACTGTTGAGATGGGTCTCGTATTCAGCCATAGCAACAGCAACTTGTGCCGTGACTCGTTGGGCAACGAGTTAATCGATATCAGCTGCACTCATGCTTTGTTTCTTTGGTGGCATTGTTCTTCTAATCACAAGAAACAACAATAATTAGGATCCATAAGTAACAAAGGTCATCACAAGCATATAAATACAACCATGACATGTGTAAATCACGACAAGATCAACCACAACAATATAGGAATAAATCATGAAAAAGATAAATCATGATAGGAATATGACGTTATAAGAATCGTCCATAATAAAGCACAATAATCATAATATATTTTCGTCATGAGTAGATACAACCACAACAAGATAAAAGTACATCACGACAAGGATAAATCATGATAAGAATATGGCGTGATAAGAATCAACCCTAATAAGAATAAATCATGACAACCATAATATAGTCACAACATGAGTAGATACAATCACAACATACATGAATATAAAATGAAAAGTCTCGGTTCACATCAACCGATATCATATCATAGCGTAATCATACAATACATCCCAAAATAACTTGCAACATTGTTGTACAACTAACAAAAGATCACAAGCGTCATTACTAATGCCACACACCCTGTGGCTAGGATATAAATACAAAAGCTATCTATGATACTAATCTAGTCTAGGCACTGCCAGATGCACCATCGAGACGGCGCTGGAGCTCCTTGATTTGCTTGGCGAGACTCGCAATCAATGCATCCTGGTCACGTCATCGCACCTGCTCATCCTCCACGAAACGCTCAAGTATGGCAATCCGGGAGTGTGCAATGATCTGATTCTCTAGCTGAGTCTCTATAGTCTCAATGTACTCTAAGGGAAGCTCATCAAGATGGTCGACTGCTCGGTCAATGCGGTCCTCATGGCGGACCATCCTAGCGATCAGAAGTGGGATAGTATGATGGACCGGCTCACCAGTGACTGGTAGGACTCGTGTGGCGGCCATGGCAAAACTCTCTCCTAACTCAAAGGTACTCGGAGTACCCTCATCGTATCTCCATGCACTGAGAGTAGGCGGAATGAATGACCACCTGCGGACGTCAACCCGCCTGTGAATCCCGGGTCGAGTGGAGGCCTCAGTAGCAGCCTCAGCTTAGGGATCAGAAGGTGAAGGTGCTATGGTAAGAGTCCTCTTGCGAGGTGGTAGCAAAGTATCGGGAACATCTCTGGGTGATGGTGGTAGTGGGACTATGGTAGTCTGGTGATAAGTAAATGATGGTGGTGGTGGTGGAGATGATGGTGGTGATGGGAGATGAGATGGAGTAGTAGGTGCTGGTACACGGCTGGGTAGAGGTCGTACCATTTTTCTAGCGGTACGGAGCATGATAGGGCCAGTCTCGTGTAGCTGATAGCGGCAACCAATATGTATCTGGTCCGGCTGCACTACAGGGATACGCCTTGCATGGCGTACTGGAGGTGAAACTGGTGGTGATGGTACAGGAGGTGTAGATACGGTCTCATCGTCCTCAAATGGCTCAGTCTCAGCAGAGGCATCGCCAGAGGGTGCAGGAACTGGAATGGCTGGTAGGATCGGAACAGTGGTGGATGATGATGTATCCTCCATGTCTGAGTCCGAGTCAATGATAATGGGATGAGTAGGTGAAGACATGTCGCTGTAAACCAGGTCAATATAAATATATATAAGTATAAGTAACTCATATAAAATAAGTAAATAAAAGCATGTAAGGTAATCGTATACACATCATGATGTTGTGAAGTGTCGTGACCTAGTGGTTATAGTCTAGGGTCAATGATGCATCCTAGTTCTCTATAACCTTGGCTCTGGTACCAATATGTCACACCCCCAAAATTTGGATTGCAGCGGAATGAAATTCCGAGGGCGTAACATTCTTGGATAACAAAGTACAAGGAAATAAAGAATGACCTCTAAGTGAGTCACTTTAAAACAAGCGTTTGATTTAAACATAAACATTTTACAAAACATTAATATCATAGTTCACCATCAAATATAAGATTTTAATACATAACCAAACGCTAACTAATGCAAGGAAATCTTCATCATGATGTGCGTTCCAAAATGTGACTCTAGTATGCTTCATACATAGGTGATTATTATCATCTAGTTAGCTGAGAATACATGCTAAAAAGGTCAACATAATTGTTGGAGAGATCATAGGTTTAAGTAAACAAGTAAAGTGCGGACCACAGGATTTCAATAGCATGATAATCACAACAAATATAACATCATATCCAAAAATAATATACAGTGCCCTAAGCTCATGACCCCGAAGCTCAACGTAATGGTATGCAATCAAGCATAATAATAAATGCCCAAATAAGTGTTTGCCAGACACTCGGAAATAATCTGAATGATATGCGTCTGTTTGACAGGTTGGCGCAACCAACTCGGACGGGGGTGTTAACCCAAATAGATCTATTCATAACATCCACGCTTAGAAGTAATTAACGGTTCATGATTCGTGGGGACTTTAATAGCAATGCGGAACTTAGGCAAAGTAACGGTTTTTAGTACTTGTGTCTGAAAAATAAGCAATGTATTCCCACCCCGAGGGTTTAGAAATAATGTACAAATAATGTAAAAATCGGGGCTATGAAACTCACCTCAGTTATCAAATCTCGATTGGTAATTTGGTAAGCTGTGAATAATGGCCCGGTAACTCCAACCGCAACCTAAATAAGTACCATGTCTTAGATTTTAAAAACAGGGTCGTGCATGCAAGTTCATATACTATTATATCACTTGTACATGTTTGTTGTAACATTTAACGACAAAAATATAGTTGCGTCAATCTGTCTAATTGTCAAGCAAAGTAAACCTTTTATAGAATGTAACTAGTTTACCACGCAATTAAACTACGGTTGTCTTGTTAATAAGTATTTTTGAAACCTCTAACACGCCTAACAAGTATACATAACGTTCTACCATTTTTGTTTAAGTCATTTTAGCTAAATCCGGCTCTAAAGTGTCCAAAATCCACATAGAAATATTCTAACAGCTTTCTATTAGCCAAGTAAAAGCTGTCAAAAATTCAAGTTTTGTCTAGAATTTCGGAAAGCCATAACTTGCTCGTATTAAGTCCGTTTTCTATGTTCTACCTATCCCCGCGAAGGTATTTAAGTATACTAACGGATTTCTAAGGCCTCGGCTAGTCTAGTTATTATTGAAAGTCTGGTTTTGTTCTTTGAAAAATTCTGACAGCAAACAATATTTTCAGAAAATTAGTTTTTGTCGTTAATCTTAAAACTAACGTATCTTCTTCGTTATAAGCCCGTTTTAACTCATTCAAGCGGCTACGTTTTTGTTATAGAGTCTATTTTCTATATTTATAGCCTAATCTTGCCATCAAGTTACTGATTTTTCTGGGTGAGGTCGAATGGGACAGCCTCTCTTCTAAAAGTGTCAAAACGCGTTTCCTAGCCTTCTAATTATCCAAAACCGCTTAACAACAACTCCCAAACTAATCCTAGCACTTCCACCGATTTCTCAACATGTCAATAGTGATTTAACAATAAACTTAGCAATATTAAAAGGTTCAATTCGTCATAAATTTAAGTGATCATCAAGACTAGTTAAGATAACAAGCTCACTAGTTTATATATAGTGTTTTTATTTCCACTTTCTTGTTAAGATTAACAATTTAACTAATGTGTCCATGAAAATATATTTGAAACATAGTCATTAGTTAAAAGATCATTGTGGTTATAAAGTTTCACTAACATGTACAAAGTGATAGTCAAGTGTATTTAACTTGAGACTAATTATCATGATATATAAAGTGTAAAATTTATGAAAGTAAATTGTTACTTACTTAAGGTGATTAGTGTGATGAGAAAGTGATTTACTTGATTTACCCAAGACCAATTCTTCTAAACCCTTACAAATGTGTCCGAATGATGCTTGAACTTAGACAAACAACTTTTCTTCTTCCTTCTTGCTCCTTATTGCATTAAATGGTATGTGAGGGTGAGTGACTATATATATATATTTTCTTTCTCTTGTGCTAGGATACTAAGTGTATGTATATATATACTTGAGGTTTTTCAAAGTTGTAATAGTGGGTCAAAAACACCAAGGTGGCTAGGTGTTGGGTGTTGGCCGATTAGGGGCTAGGAGGGGGGGCAAGGACTTTGGTCAAGCATGCAATATTAATTGCATGTGTTCCTTGGTTCTATTTTTGGTAAAATTAGTTGAAATGTTGCCATATATTAGGGGAGGTGGGCGGCAATATGTCCCCTTTTAGAAGAGTTATAGAAATTTTGTACCAAAAATGTATATATTGAATGTATTGGGTATTAAAAATAGGTATTGGTTATTGGTTTGGTAATTAACGTAAGTTACGCGTAATTAAACGTAATGAATAAAGAAATTACATTAGGCGTAAGGAAATATTTTTGGAACTTTGGTAATAATTTAGGAAGTGTAAAAATGTATTTGAAATAATTGTCAGGAGTATTGGGTATATCGGGTGTCTATTTAAATCGCAAATAACGTTTGTTAAATTTACAATCGTAAATAAATAAAAAGCGAATTGTCTCAGGGTTTAAAATTTCGAACCGTAGTAGGAGCAAGGTATTGGGTTGTTGTGGACTAAATATAGCCTAAAGTCATAGTGCACTTGAAAGGTATTCTAAATTTTATGTTGATTCAAGTAAAAAGTTATACTTAAATTGTTCTCAAATAAATGTCAAGATAAGTAATTTGAGTTTATTAAATAGTATTGACCTGTAAAATAGCGGGTTATCATAAGAATTTCAATTTTAAGAGCTGACTCGTGATATCCATCTCGTTTCTGATAACTGTAAATCATATAAAACCATAGTTAAATACATTATATCATGACAAAAAACACCCAATCTTTCATAATCACAATCGAATACAATAGTAGATACATTTATTTTTATGCATTAAAAATATAAATATAAGTTATAGTTTGTATACCTTGCTTTGAACGAATGTACCTCAGTTAAATCAGCATTGATGAAAATCTTGGTACCATTCATAGCAGTAGAAACAGATACATTTTCTACGTAACAAAAATATTAAAAAGGATATATCATATGTGTTAATATTATTTTTGATCTATAAGATTAGCTATGTTACCTTTCCAATATTTTACTTTAGCCATTTGAATGATCAAAACCACATGTCCAGCCTTGTCTCTGTTAGTAGCATAAGAAACAAACAACTCTGCCATTGCATAAAAAAAAACAACATTCTAACCTATCACCCCTGCATATATTAGATAATATTTAGATTTTGTTTTATAAAAGGATTTATCATTCCAACGCAAGATTGAATGTTATCTTACTCTGTATCTTCTATTATCACAATTCGTCGTTGTTTGTTAAGACCAAAAGGTATTAAATCACCCATTGAAACAATGGTGCCAATTATATCTGTAAGTTATTTACATTAAAATAGTCAAAATAAACAGTTAAAATATATTTAGATAACTACAACAAATATACAATGCAAATTCATATCTAAAAAAATTAAAAATAAATAAAAATAATAAGGGATATATACCAACAACATCAGTCTCCTTAAATTGTTTGGATTTTATTTCACCAATGCTTACAAATTTAAATCTCATACTGTTCTCATCAAAGTCCTTGATGCGAGTCAATGTGGTATTTTTGCAAAACATGATCTTATACATATGACCTAACAAAGGAAATTTGCCACTATTGTCTGCTACAAAAAAATTAGAAATCTTGTAGCATTTGCCTTCTTGAAGAATCTCTTCATATTTATGCATGTTATTCTTCTTTACAGTACATTGAATCCGATTACCCTTAAACGATATATGATATCAGATAACATACAATCATAGTTATTAACATGTTAATATAATAACCATACCAGTACCTGTTCATCATGAACTACAAAATCCAAGCGCCATGGAGCAAGAGACATATTAGGAGCAAGTGAACGCCATATATTGATGCATCTTACTTGTATTTTAATGTCTTCCAGCATAGGATCAACATCAAATAATGGAGTAAAAACTACTTTGTTAACAGTTTTGGCTGTTAGCACACAACACAAATAACATAAAAATCATGTAAAAATATGTTACTACACAAGACAAACAATATTAAGAATCACATAAAAAATTTTCAACCAAAACATATTCAATACCGAATCAATTATGTATAGAATAATATGCATGTAACAAAAAACATTACATGGATACATTAAAACATAAAACGTTGTAACAAAAATAATTGTTATGTGTCTGACCTTTAGACGTCGTAGTTTTTTTAGATTTTGTGGCTGTTGATGCTGAATTCGAATCAATCGATGCTGAAGTAAACAAAATTGCATGAAACAGTTTCAAACAATTAAAAGTTATGAACAAAACTAAATCATATGCAGATGACTAACCTTTAGACGCCATTGATGATGGAATGGCTGTTATTTTTTGGCCTAGTTCGAATGTAGATAGGTGAAGATCTTCGGTAGTATTTATAGGATCACGCTAGGGTTTGGGATACACACTATATATGGAAGAGATCATGTCACGATACAACTCTTCCAATTAGGAAACCGATTATTGTGGAGTCGACTTAGGGGTCGATATGCCAACTAAGCGTAGAAGTTTGGGTTTCACGTGGCACCTCCGACCAATCAATGATTTTAGAGTTGCTGACGTCATCATTAGGCAACTTTTGTTTTTTATATATTAGATATGAACTTTTAATAATATATTTTGTGTATATCATTACAGATATATTATCACGTGACACGACATAATCAATATTGTTATTAATAGTTACAAAAATTGAACTTTAAGTATTTAAATGTAGTATTAGATCAAGGGTTTGTTTGTTAGGTATTTATTTAGAGCTTTTTTTGAAGTTGCAAGTTTTTTGTTCACAAAATAATCTCCTTCAAAACAAGTAGCTACGTTTGGATACATCAACTTTAAGCTTTTAATTTAAACAAGTATCTCCAAAATGAAAGCTGATTCATGAAGCTTTTAAAATATTTCAGAGCTGTTAAAACATAAAATTACTTTTAACAACTTATAATTGTAGTTACCAGCTAATTTACCAAACACTTCTATTGAAAAAAAAATATACAACTTTTAGCTCATGTTTACAGCTTTGCATTTACAGCTTACATCATACAACTTAGAGCTAGTTTAACCAAACATATATCAAATGAAAAATAAAATTAAAATGAGTGAGACGATATTACAACCGTACATTTAAAATGTAACTACTAAATTAGATACATCTTTCTTTAAATATTTCTCTAATATTTAAAATGTTTGACTAAAAATCTTTCTTAATCTTTTCATTTTAATTTTTCTGTCAGATCCTTTTCTTTAAAAGCATAAATGCAACAAGTAAATCTGAAGTAGAAAAAGCCAAATAGGCATCAAAAGCAAGTTTGGCTTGATGCTTAAGCTGGTTTCAAGTGGATTATGTCCAGCTCAACGTCAGGCCCATTGGTCACCAACCCAATATTCCGAGTGTGATACTTCAACTCATGCTTCATCTAGCAAGGTTGGATGCAGGGATGATGAGAATTGTATTTTCGTAGATCTGGATGATGATGAGCTTGTTATTCCAACACCATGGTCTGATGAAGGGAAGAAAAAAATAAGGGAAAAAAGGTTGAGTGGTGAGTACGAGTACAGAAACATTTTGTTCGAAAGGGAATTCTTAATAAACTATGATGAAATCAAGGAGAAGCGAAGCAAACACACTGAGGCGAGTCAAAAAGAGGATGTGGCAGATGTGAATCAAACTGTTGACAACGAAAAAGAGAAAGTTAGTCAAGAGGATGTTGGAAAGGGTATGGGTGAACCTAAACTTGAACAGGGTTTGGAAGGTGAGTTGAAAACAGGGAAAGAGGCTAATTTCTTCCACATAGAAATTGAAGAGGATTGTCTGGATGAGCAAGCATACTATGGACCTATTGAAGAGGCAGAGATTGATTTGTTGATTCAAGAGGCAGAGATTGATTTGTAGTATGCTGAGGAAGGTGAGTTGGAGACAGGCAAAGAGGATGATTTCATCCACAAAGATATTGAAGTTGATTAGCTGGATGATTGATTCGTTGTGAATGTACAAGTCAACTTTGTAGCAAAAAGGTCAACGAGCAAAACACAACACAATACGATATAAGAATCCGAGCAAGTGATACCTGGGTCGTTTCCCGACGAGGTGTGAATCGAGGATTTCGTGTACGGTTTGAAATTATAGTGCTTGAAAGATGATTTTCACTTCTTTTTTTTCTAATTTTAACTAAGGTACGGAAAGCAAATATACAAAGAAAATAAAGCAAAAATCAAATTACGCTAAAAACGTAAATGGGAATTCCAAAAACGAGCCTTAAAATCCAAAATCTTTAAAAATTAACCCTACGGATGCAAATATAATTTTTCTAAGTCCTAAATGATAAAAGAAAATTTTAGAAAAAAGAATTATGTTTTTTTTATTTTTATTTTATTTATTATGCATTAAAAACTATTTTTAAAAGAAAAATATATAAAAAAATATTAAATAAAGGAGAAAAATTATGGAAAAATCCAGAAAAGTAGTTTAAGTAAGGCTGATCCTAGGAAAAATAAAAACAAATTAACAACTTATAGAAATAAGCAGTTAAAAAGCAAATTAGAGAAAATAAGCAAAGATGAAAAAGAGGGGTTAAATGAATTAATGTGGAATGATAATACCGGAAAAGACCCAAGGGCAGTTGGTAGTGTGTGGTGTGGTAAAGTTTGAGTAGGGTAGAGGTCAAGGGTTTGAGCCTTGGCTTCCCCTGCTCCCTTTTTATTTTTTTATTAAAAATTTTCTTTTGAAACTTATAAATAAGCTGGAAATAATGAACTTTTGTGAAAGAATTATTTTTAGATCTTAGAAAATAAGCCATAAAAATCACTAGAAGTTCAGACTGATTATAAAGAAGAATGAAGCTAAGGCTACTGTGTATTAAGCTAATAGGCTAACAAAAGGTTAAGGTAAACTTAAATAAGCTATGTTAAACTAAAAACAATCTAAAATAAGCCATGAAATCAGAATAAGCAACTCCAACAAACAAATAAGCACTGATTAACCAAATAAGCTATTAAACCTATTGTGCAGGCCTAAAACAGCCTTCTGAGGCAGTTTTAAGCTCAAGAAAAAGCTATTAAACAATAAGCACATCTACTAATAACTGAAAACAATAGAAGCTCATACACCAATAAACTATTAGAACAAGTTTCAGACCTGCTAGAGCTTATTAAGTGCTTATAAATAAGCTGAAAAGAGGGCTATTTAAGGCAAATGTATATTGAGTTATCAGTTTACATTGACTATTAAGACCACTTTTGAGCAACTTTTTAAACCTTAATAAGCTCAGAACAAAAATGAAGTCTGTGAAATCGCATTCTACAATAAGCAATCTTCTAAAGAAATGAAAATTGGGCACTAATGACAAAGATTAAGCACTTAATTTGACCGAAAAAAAAACTACTTAGACTGATGCAGGGCAATGTGTCCTGATGCAAGCTTTTAACATTTGACCACAACACCACAAAATCCTTATGAAATGATTCCAACTCTTAAAAATCTACTTATTATACTAGATTGAACATAAAAATAGCAAAAACAAGGACTATATCATTATTCCTAAATAATAAGCTAGTATGATTGTGTAATACTTCAAAACTTGGAAAATCAAACCAAATCTCATAAGACAACTTAGAAAAGCTCAAATCAACTAGAAAACAGCTTAAGAGACTCAAATTAAGCAAAGCCAAAACTAATCCATTGGTCAAACTCAGAAAATCAACTTAAAAGTCAAACTAATAAGCTTGTGCCAAACACCCCTTTATGAGGGCTGTTATGCAATTTTGAACTAAGAAACACCAAAGAAAGCTGAAATTAGGAGAGACAAATGTTTAACTAGATTAAGAAAAGTCTAAAAAGCATTTCTCAACTTTGAATAAGCATGGAAATAAGCTAAGACAGATTATGCTATTATTTTTTATTTTTATGAGTTTTAAGTGAAAACTAGAACAAGAGATAACTAATCGAATATTAAACTAAAATTGCAATTAAAAGCAATCAAATGCAATAACAATTATATAAAATCAATTAAAAAGCAGAAATAAAAGCAAATAAGCAGTATGAATAAGTAAAAAGCAGAAATTAAGCTAAAATTGCAATTAAAAGAAAAACTTACAAAAGCCCTTGCTCAAAATAGGGAAAAATATGCTCGAGGAGCTTCTCAACTAGCTCTAGCTTATTAAAAGACAAGCTAGTGACAACAATAAGCCCTTCCCTGATTGGATTATCATCCAAAAGCTGATTTTGACTATAATGTTGACTTTTATTGACTTTTTGAATTTTTGCAATTTAAACAGGAATTAAACAAAACAAATTCACAATAAGCTATGACAAGCTTGTATGAGCTTGTGAGAACATAAAGTAAGAGCTTATGGAAGGTTAAACAACTAATAGCAACAATATTTAAAAACAATTAAAATAAATTCGACGAGTATTTAAATGGAAAACTAAATTTGCATTAATAAAAGTGAGATTACAAGCTGAAAATGCATTTAAAAACTTGAAATAAACTTGAACTTAACTAACTCCTTTTTTTGCTACAATGAGGATCCTATTTATACTAAAGCTAAAAAACTAGGGTTCTACTGCCATTGTGTTTCTTTTGTGAGAGAGTACAACTTCATTTGTACATCTTGTGCTTTCTTTATTCAATTTCGACCCTTGGATTAACTTTGACTTCATCACAGCCTTTGATTTGTACTTTGGCGTTAAAATTAACCTTGGATTGCCAGCGTGGCATTAGTATCATGTGACTGATAAGCGCATGGGGTGAGTAGGGTGGCTGGAGCAGATGAAGAGAGGTTGCATGGAGCAGGGTGAGCACGAAAAAATGAGCTGGGTTCCAGCTTTTGGTTTGGCGGGTAAAAGGGATAAAGGGGTGGGGGGTTGACTTTTTGACTGGTGTTTAATAATAAAAAGGGATGGGTCGGGTTAAGTGGGAAATGGTTTGGGCTGGGTTTAGGATTTAACAAGTTTTGGAAAATTACAAAATTTAGTTTAAGATTAATTTTGCAATTAGTTTTAGGCTTAATGGTGAAATGTGATTTTGATTTTGGGTTTGTTTTTCCATGCTCATTCCAATGCGCTATCTCGGGGTTGACTTTGACTTCGTCTTGACTTGATTAAATGCACAAACGTTGTCGAGTCGATCCAAAAATGCCCATTTTTGCTCTGTTTTCAATCCTTTTTACCTGAAATACATAAAAACATAATCCAAGGATATCTGCAATATAAATTGGTATATTTGGCCATTTTTTATTTATTTTATGTATTAAATGGGCATAAAATAATGAGTAAATAGGCGCTCATCATCCCCTCACACTATTAATTGCTAGTTCCTAGCAATCCGATCATATAAAGTAATGAAATGATTAAAAGGATACCAAGGATACCTCGTTTTGACTTTTTATTCGATGCAAGAGATTTAAACTAGAACAAAAATAGATAACATGCTTGATTTTCAAAAATGGCATCATGGAACGGGATTCACACAAACTGGGTGTCTCCAGGGAATTGTAATCGTCATCCTCTTTTTAATACTCCCAACTAAGCTTAAACACATTGTGCAAATGTTTTTTGTAAAATGCTAACGCTACTTATGCTATTAATCTATGTAAATCAAAACTTAACTTTTCACTCCCACAATTTATTCAAGAAGTTAGGTGAGTGTGCTCATTTTCAAAATCTTGACCGCAAAAATCGACATTTATTATGGTTGTTATTTGTTTAAGTCAAATACTAATTTACCGGGAACCTCGAAAATCTAAGGATCAAAAAAGCCTTTTCCATGTAGCGGCTTTCTTCTCGGCACATCCCAAACCAGTTGGTTTTAGGTGACCAGGCTTTTAACACCTCACAGTGAATAGTACCGGAATCACCGGGATTTCGATTTCAAAGATTTTAGATATTCCCAATAAGTTAGTATTAAATACTTAAATAAATAGCAACAAACGATCATTTAGAGATTAGAGACTCAAAGGATCGATCACTCCATGTAACGACTTTCTTCTCGGCACATCCCAAACCAGTTGGTTTTAGGTGACCAGGCTTTTGACACCTCACAGAGAATAGAATCGGAACTCACGGAACCTTTGAAATCAACAATCTACCAAATTACCGTTTAACCTTTATGACAAAATTGACGAATACTAGTTCAACTCCCTATTTAAATTTAAGAAAATGCAAGTTTCGTACATTTATTCATATAAACATTTTTATTCAAGCAACACATATTTTCATTTTTTTTATTTATTTTATTTATTTATTTATTTTGTTGTTTTTAATATCATACTTACATCTTTATTTTTGCAACATTATAACTTATTTCATTTTGCAATATCATTCCATTTTTTTTAAGAAAGTATGCTTTCTGCAAAATTTAAATAAAAAGTTGAACTCGGACTCTATATCAAAATTATATAAAAATTTGTTTTGCATAACAAAATGATTTTAATATTCAAAAGTTTGAAAACAGCACTAATTTAGTCATATTAAGAGCTTCTGGGAGGAAAAGCCATAGATTACTTATATAAGCTCTAAAGAGAACCAACTACTCCACACTTAGCATTTTCATTTGCACAATTTGTAAAACCTTAGTCTAATCATTAAGGAAGCAGCCAGATCAACACTCTGACAGAGTCGGGATTCCCCTTGTTCTAACCTAATCAAGACAAAACATTTTTTTTATATGTGCAAAGCACTTCTTTTTCATGCAATTTCTTATTTAAAAACGAAAAAAATTTAAAATTTTTGGTCAAAACGGGGGTACTAGGGCACTAGAAGGTACACATGTGATCAAATTTGCTAGAATTCCCCCCCCCCCTCACACTTAGAATTGAATATTGCCCTCAATATTCAAAGTACCGGCTATTATGCCGACACTTAGAATGTAAAAAGGTAATACTACTAGCCAAGTGTGGGAAAGAAATCTCTTTTTTTTTATTTTTTTTTTTTTTATTTTTTTTTCACAACAAAAAGGATTAATAAGATATCCCTAGATAATCGTTAGCAAAAAGATCAGATATTGGGCGGCTGGATTGAAAACAGGCGCTTCAATCATCACGATCTAAGGGAAACCTGAAAATAAGAGCAAACACACAAAAGCAAAGAACAGTAGAGGAATTCCCCCACACTTAGTGTTAGAAAATAGAAAGAAGACAGAAACATGGGTTTTCACCCATGAAGTGCTAATGTTTTTGCTAACCGAGTCACAAGCTTGACTCGACCCCGAATTCATTGGTCCATGGGGAAAGTTTGGAGATCCGGGACAACCATGGGTGGTATGTCCCCTCCAAAGTAATGCTTCAACCTATGACCGTTCACCATGAAGTTTGGTCCGTCGGTTTGAGATAACTCGACGGCACCATAAGGAAAAACTTTGGCAACGGTGAATGGTCTAGTCCAACAGGTTTTAAGTTTTCCCGAGAACATCTTCAATCGAGAATTGAAAAGAAGGACTCCGTCACCAACGTTGAAAACGCGGTTCTTGATTTTGGAGTCGTGGATCTTATTTGTCTTCTCTTTGTTGATCAAAGAGTTCTCGTAAGCTTGATCACGAAGTTCATTTAATTCATTGAGTTGAACCTTCTGGTGATCAACCTCGGACTTAAGGTCAAAGTTTGCATGCTTCAAGGCCTAATAGGCTTTGTGCTTGAGCTCGATTGGTAAATGACACGCCTTTCCGTACACAAGCTTGTAAGGAGTACACCCGATGGGTGTTTTGTAAGCGGTACGGAAGGCCCAAAGTGCATCATCTAATTTATCCGACCAAGAGGCACGGTTATCACCTACGGTCCTTTCCAGAATTCTTTTTAAACCACGGTTGGAAACTTCCACTTGTCCACTGATTTGTGGGTGATACGCGGTAGCAAGACGGTGAGTGCCACCGTACTTAAGCATGACCTTTGCAAATTGGTCATTGCAAAAGTGCATACCGCGATCACTAATGATAGCACGGGGAGTTCCAAACCGAGCAAAGAGAGATTTCAAAAATTTAACAACTCGGGCGTCGTTGGTGGGGAGTGCTTTCGCTTCAACCCATTTAGACAAGTAATCAACAGCTACGAGTATGTACTTGTTCCCTCGTGAAGACGGGAACGACCCCATAAAGTCTATGCCCCATACGTCAAAGATTTCGCAAACTTGAATGGCATTTTGTGGCATTTCATCTTTTTGCGAGATTTTCCCGTGACGTTGACAAGAGTCACAAGATTTGACTAAGTCATGGGCATCACGATAAATTGTGGGCCAATAGAAACCGGAGTCAAACACCTTTTTGGCGGTGTAGTTCGGGCTATGATGTCCCCCGGTGGGTCCATTGTGGCAAGCCTTAAGAATATCCATGGCTTCTTGGCCGTGAACACACCGCCGGATGACTTGATCCGCACACACTTTAAACAATTAGGGGTCGTCCCAAAAGTAATGCTTCACGTCTTTGAAGAATTTATTCATTTGTTGGGACGACATCCCTTTAACAACAAAGTTCCTCGCATGGTAGTTTGCAAAATCTGCAAACCATGGGGTACTAGAATCACCACGAAAAGATACCATGTTAAGTGTCTCGAGAGGAAATGTTTAATTTATTTCCTTTTTCTCGAGCACACTTTGATGAGGATTCTCTAATCGGGACAGACGATCAGCCGCGAGGTAATGTAAAACACAACACATTACGATATAAGAATCCGGGCAAGTGATACCCGGGTCGTTTCTCGACGAGGTGTGAATCGAGGATTTCGTGTACGGTTTGGAATTAAAGTGCTTGAAAGATGATTTTCACTTTTGTTTTTGTTTTCTAATTCTAATTAAGGTACGGAAAGCAAATATACAAAGAAAATAAAGCAAAAATCAAATTACGCTAAAAACGTAAACGGGAATTCCAAAAACGAGCCTTAAAATCCAAAATCCTTAAAAATTAACCCTATGGATGCAAATCTAATTTACCTATGTCCTAAATGATAAAAGAAAATTTTCAAAAAAAGAATTATATTTTTTTGATTTTTATTTTATTTATTATTCTTTAAAAACTATTTTTAAAAGAAAAATATATAAAAAATACTGAATAAAGGAGAAAAATTACGAAAAAATCCAGAAAAGTAGTTTAAGTAAGGCTGATCCTAGGAAAAATTAAAATAAATTAACAGCTTATAGAAATAAGCAATTAAAAAGCAAATTAGAGAAAATAAGCAAAGAGGAAAAAGAGGGGTTATATGAATTAATGTGGAATGATAATACCGGAAAAGACCCAAGGGGTGTTGGAAGTGTGTGGTGTGGTAAAGTTTGAGTAGGGTAGAGGTCAGGGGTTCGAGCCTTGGCTCACCCTTGGCTTCCCCTGCTCCCTTTTTATTTTTTTATTAAAAAATTTCTTTTGAAACTTATAAATAAGCTGGAAATAATGAACTTTTGTGAAAGAATTATTTTTTGTTCTTAGAAAATAATCCAGAAAAAGCACTAGAAGTTCAGACTGATGATAAAGAAGAGAGAAGTTAAGGCTACTGTGTATTAAGCTAATAGGCTAACAAAAGGTTAAGGTAAACTTAAATAAGCTAAGTTAAGCAACTCCAACAAACAAATAAGCACTGATTAACCAAATAAGCTATTAAACCTATTGTGCAGGCCTAAAACAGCCTTCTGAGGCAGTTTTAAGCTCAAGAAAAAGCTATTAAACAATAAGCACATCGATTAATAACTGAAAACAAAAGAAGCTCATACACTAATAAACTATTAGAACAAGTTTCAGACCTGCTAGAGCTTATTAAGTGCTTATAAATAAGCTAAAAAGAGGGCTATTTAAGGCAAATGTTTACTGAGTTATCAGTTTACATTGACTAATAAGACCACTTTTGAGCAACTTTTTAAGCACTAATAAGCTCAGAACAAGGATGAAATCTGTGAAATATCATTCTACAATAAGCAATCTTCTAAGGAAATGAAAATTGGGCACTAATGACAAAGATTAAGCACTTAATTTGACCTAAAAAAAACTACTTAGACTGATGCAGGGCAATGTGTCCTGATGCAAGCTTTTAACTGAATTTGACCACAAAATCCTTATGAAATTATTCCAACTCTTAAAAATCCACCTATTATACTAGATTGAACATAAAAATAGCAAAAACAAGGACTATATCATTATTCCTAAATAATAAGCTAGTATGACTGTCTAATACTTCAAAACTTGAAAAATCAAACCAAATCTCATAAGACAACTTAGAAAAGCTCAAATCAACTAGAAAACAGCTTAAGAGGCTCGAATTAAGCTAAGCCAAAACTAATCCATTGGTCAAACTTAGAAAAACAACTTAAATGTCAAACTAATAAGCTTGTGCCAAACACCCCTTTATGAGGGCTGTTATGCAATTTCGAACTAAGAAAGAACAAATAAAGCTGAAATTAGGAGAGAAAAATGTTTAACTAGATTAAGCAAAGTCTAAAAAGCATTTCTCAACTATGAATAAGCACTGAATTAAGCTAAGACATATTATGCTATTATTTTTTATTTTTATGAGTTTTAAGTGAAAACTAGAACAAGAGATAACTAATCTAATACTAAACTATGAAAAGCAATCAAAAGTAATAACAAGCATATAAAAGCAATTAAAAAGCAGAAATAAAAGCAAATAAGCAGTATGAATAAGTAAAAAGCAGAAATTAAGCTAAAATTGCAATTAAAAGAAAAACTTACAAAAGCCCTTGCTCAAAACAGAGCAAAATATGCTCGAGGAGCTTCTCAACTAGCTCTAGCATGTCAAAAGACAAGCTAGTAACAACAATAAGCCCTTCACTGATTGGCTTATAATCCAAATGCAGATTTTGACAATAATGTTGACTTTTTTTGACTTTTTTGAATTTTCGCAATTTAAACAGGAATTAAACAAAACAAACTCAAAATAAGCTATGACAAGCTTGTATGAGCTTGTGAGAATAGAAAGTAAGAGCTTATGGAATGTTAAACGACTAATAGCACCAATATTTAAAAGCAATTAAAATAAATTTGACGAGTATTTAAATGGAAAACTAAATTTGCATTAATAAAAGTGAGATTACAAGCTGAAAATGCATTTGAAAACTTAAAATAAACTTGAACTTAACTAACTCCTTTTTTTGCTACAATGAGGATCCTATTTATACTAAAGCTAAAAAACTAGGGTTCTACAGCCATTGTGTTTCTTTTGTGAGAGAGTACAACTTCATTTGTACATCTTGTGCTTTCTTTCTTCAATTTCGACCCTTGGATTAACTTTGGCTTCATCACAGCCTTTGATTTGTACTTTGGCACCAAAATTAACCTCTTGGATTGCCATCGTGGCATTGGTATCATGTGACTGATAAGCGCATGGGGTGAGTAGGGTGGCTGGAGCAGATGAAGAGAGGTTGCATGGAGCAGGATGAGCACGAAAAGATGAGCTGGGTTCCAGCTTTTGGTTTGGCGGGTAAAAGGGATAAAGGGGTGGGGGGTTGACTTTTTGACCGGGGTTTAATAATAAAAAGGTATGGGTCGGGTTAAGTGGGAAATGGTTTGGGCTGGGTCTAGGATTTTATTAGTTTAAGAAAATTACAAAATTAAGTTTAAGATTAATTTTGCAATTAGTTTTAGGCTTAATGGTGAAATGTGATTTTGATTTTGGGTTTGTTTTTCCATGCTCATTCCAATGCCCTATCCCAAGGTTGACTTTGACTTCGTCTTGACTTGATCAAATGCACAAATGTTGTTGAGTCGATCCAAAAATGCCCGTTTTTGCTCTGTTTTCAATCCTTTGTACCTTAAATACATTAAAACATAATCCGAGGATATCTGCAGTATAAATTGGTATATTTGGCCATTTTTTAGTTATTTTTATGTATTAAATGAGCATAAAATGATGAGTAAATAGGCACTTATCAATGATCAAGCAGCCTATGGACCTAATCAAGATGTAGAGATTGATATGTTGTATGCTAAGTTAGAATTTGTTATTCCTAATGTGGCGTTTCTACACAATGCACTCAGAGATGAAGCTACAGTAGTTGCTGATGAAGCTCCAACAACAGATGTTGAAGATAGTTTGGAAAGGGCAGACATGGAAGCTCCAACTACAGTTGATTCATCTGCCAGTGTGACCTCTGGTATAGAAAAGAAGAGAAGAAAGTAGATGAGAAGGCAATAAAAGCAGATGAGGAGGTTGATTCCAAGTGAGAAGGGAATGCTCAAGGTCATGACAAGGCAATGGTCAAGGTTGTTATGTTTATTTTGTTTATCTTATGGCTTTGGATGTCATGTTTTGGAACAATTTAGTTTATGTAGCTCGAATAACATTTTAGTGTTGTGTCTAGTGGTATTTTGTGCCACATGTGTATGCTTATGTAACAACCGACAATTTTCCAAAACTTATTTTACGAGCCAAAATAATTATTTTGATTTCCCTTAGCTTTAAAATCTCTTTGAACTTGTTTGGGATTGAAAAACAGTGGATATGTTGTTAAAACGTGAGCGTTATTTATTTATCGAGCCGGCACAACCTAAAACACGCGAAACGAATCGATTTACTAAATAAATCAATTTCGAGAAAGTTATGCATATTTACACTCGTTTTTATCAGAAAAATTATTTCGAGAACAATGGCGCAAGTTTCATAATTTTTCGAGTCCGTTTGGTACCTCGAATGGGCCCCACAAGGAATAAAGCAAAAGTATTACTACATTGGCAGTTTATACCCCCGCCCTATAATTACCCCACACCCCCCTAAACTTTGCACTTGTCCAGGTTAGGCCCCTCCATGGGTATAAAAGACCAAAAATTTAATATTATATTAAAAACACACACACACCCCACTAATAATACTCTCTCTTCTCTCTCTCCCTTCTCCGGCTGTAATTCCGGCAACCAACATGCCGGAAAAAAATTTCGGCGAACAAAAATTTTCACACCAATCAATAGATTAGCGAGAGCTTATTCTTTTTGGAGAATATTAGCTTCATCCGAGAAGCCAAACACCACCAATGTCTTTATGTCTAACATGTTCTTTTGGTGTCACAAATGACACACGCTTTGAACTAATCCTAGAAGAACTAGAAGCACTCATATGATGAGGTTTTGCAAAAGTATATTCTTTTTCATTAGGTCTAGATTGTAAAGTGACTTGTTTTGACAAAAATTGTTTCGCATCAACTTGGGAGGCAAACCGTGGTTTTGAAAATTTTGGTCGTTCAGATCTAAACGTTGTCGGTTGTCTAACAACTAATTGGTTTCTAAATGGTTGTGAAACTGGTTTCTCCAAGATTGATGGTTTTGCAAACTTAGTATTCACACTATTTCCTGTTAATTTTCTTAACTCTTTTTTTCATGGTGCAATTGTAAAACCCTTTTCCTGAAGTTTAGCTTTGAATTCATCATTTTTGGCAATCAAAGAAGTTGTTTGTTCTATATTCTTAGTTCTCGTTTCTTTGATTGAAGCATGTAGGTCTTTGTAATGCTTTTTCAAAGTCTCATTTTCCTTAAGTAATTTAGCCACTTTAAGTTCCAATTCGATGTTTCTTGTTTCAATTGCATCGATATCATGTTTAGCCTTGACTACATTACTTTTCTCATGCATATCTAGAATCCGTTCTTTCAAATTGTTGATCGTCGAGTTTTTGGCTTGTAGCTGAGCTTTCAAAGTGTTTATTTCAAAAAATTCACGAAATTCAGGAAATTCCGGATTTTTACATGGTTTGTTAGTTTGAAGACTTTCTTCCTTATGTTTTATTGCTATTTCAAGTTGCAAGAATCTGTTTGAAAGTTCATTATAAACCTCTTTCTCAACCATATCATTCATTTTGAGAAGCTCAGCCTTAAGCAAAGGACTTTTAACATGATCATTTTCAGCATCCTGGTTAATTTCACCCCCCTTATGACTCATATTTGTTGAATCAGGAGTGGTATTGCTATCAGCCTTTTCCAACAGATATGTGTCATAAATAGGTTCAAATTGATCAGTATGTTGTTGTTCACTAGCAAGGACATTATGGTGAACAGTTAAATGTACCTCAGCAAATGGCACTTGGTTATTTGCTGGTCTGATATCTGCATCCACACCATGTGTGATATAATTCTCTGAACTGCTGCTTGTGTCATGCTTATCTGACTTTGTCCCACTGCATTCTGTGGCAACTGAACTAGCATCCAATGCTTTACTCGAATCAACCTTAATCTCTCTTCTTTGCATCAGGTTTTCATTCATCTTGATGTCATACTTTCGTTTGTGTTGTGTTCTTTCATCAATGCACATCTTAACATTACCCATGTATTGGAGTGATGTTTCTCTGAACAAGTCAACTTCGATTCCAGTGTTATCAGCGAAGCACTTTTCTGTCATTTGACTGTCATAGTCCCAAGTGTATTGCGAATTGATGAGCAATTGAAGTTGTTTGTTGATCACCCAAAAAGCAGCCATGGAACCAGATTCATGAAATTCTTCTCTGTCAATTTGTTGTTCTAGTTGATCCAAGTTCAGGAACATTGTGCCTGTGAAAGTCTGTACATCTTGACCAAAGAGTGAAGCAAATGCTCTTTCGAATCCTCCCATGGAACTACGTCTTTCTGATAGAAGCTTGAGATGTGAATGAAGTAGTCGAAAGTATTTCATGCAACTTTCCTTTGCATTATCTTGCAATTGTTGTAGCTGATGCAACTCTCTCTCATGTGAATTAGAGCACAAAGATTCCATTTTAGTAGTATCTGTCTCCAAGACGTTTGTCTGTTGTTCTTTGTTGGGAATCATATGTTCATCGATCATGTCGTACAATTTGAGTACCTCAGCTATGACTGAATCCGAAGTGTTTGATGTGATATGAATGTTTAAGGGATTTTACAAGTCTATGATTTAAACCGAGAAATAGAATCATTCGCGGGATTTTATAAAATCAAGAAAAAACCATGAAATGATAATAGATATGTGTTATGATAGCTGTTGGATCGGTACAATGATTAGTGATTGTGTGTTAAAAGTGATGATCGTTTGATAGACTAGGTGATATGTTGTTTAGTTGTGATTAGGTTTGGTTGATGCAAGTTGTTATGGTGAAATTTTGGTCTGAAAACTTAAAACCTCAATAACTTCATTCTGGAGGGGATTTGGGCCTCAAAATATTTTTTTCACAACTTCATGGTAAAACGTCATAATATTCAGGCTGTTCCGGTTGTTTTGACAGGTATTTCGCTGAAAACGGAGTTACAGTTCAAAAGATATGGCCGTTTAATGTTTTGACGTAAAAAGTCAAATTTAGTCAAACCGCAAGAGTCAAAACGCAAGATCTTTGGTCAAACCGCAAGATCTTTAGTCAAACCGCAAGAGACAAACCGCAGTGATCAAAACGCAATGGCAAAACGCAATGATTAAAAGGCAAAACGCAATACTTCTAGGCAAACCGCAGAACCAAAACGCATAGACCAAAACGCAATCCTTCTAGGCAAACCGCAGAACCAAAACGCAGAGACCTAGAGACAAACCGCGGAAGTCAAACCGCAGGAGCAAAACGCAATGCTCTGAAGCAAAACACAAAGACCAAAACGCAATCTTCAGAGGAAAAACGCAGTGATCAAAACACATAAGTCAAAACGCAGTGACCAAAACGCAGGAACTAGGCAAAACGCAACAAACCAAAACGCAGGTCACTTTCACAAGTTGCTATCCACCAGTTTTGTCCTTTTTCCCTTTTCAGCTACTAACCAAAACGCAGTACCAAATCTCAATTAAGAACAACCCTTTTAGACACAAAACGCAACCAAGAAATATCACATAAAACCAAACCGCAACCAAGAAAATTCCATCAATCTTCCAAGAAAACCACTAAATAAACCGTAGATCACTAAGAAACGATGCTAGAGATTGTTGTGAACATGAAAGTAAAAACTTACCACAATTCTAACCACATACAAGGCTCAAACTACGATTCATGTTGATATACAATTCGAACCAAAAAAAAATAAAAAACCAAGTCACGAATCTAAGTACACACAATCTAACTAATCAAACCATGGCTCTTGATACCAATTGTAAGTAACACGAAATCATAACATACACTAAAGATCTACGCTTGGCCGAATTCAAGAGAGTTTAGAGAGAGAAAGAAATGGGAGTTTTCTAGTGAGAGAAAGTTGTGTGGATTAGATTAAGAATAATGAAAGCTCCAACCCTCTCCCTTGGTGGGAAGAGGGTATTTATACAAGTTACTTAACGCCCCACGTGGGCTATGGAGCGGGCTACAGTGGGTAAAGACCCGAACCGACTACATGATGAAACGATATCTAAACTATAACAATAAAGCCTACAAGCTATCTAATGCCAAAAGATACTCAGGGTGACCGAGTCTTTCATATTTATAATTATATTCCTAACATTATGATTATGAAATTACGCGGTTACTATCAACTTACGCCAGAGTATCTGGTGCCGGTTAACGCTTTAATACTTCTGGTGTCAAATATCGCGAAGGTTTACCCACACACACGACATACTGGCATCACAGCACCTCATGAACTGTAATACTTCTGGCACCGCTATACTTCTCCATTTATGTGGAATTTCTGTTTGTCACCGTTTGACCATAATTTTCCTCGGGTCAGGTTAGACCCGGTTGGCATCGTCTGAATCCGAGTTGCTTACTTGTAACTCCTTAAGATCGTAATAAGTCCATTTGAGTTTATTGGAGCGTTTGGATTTGATTTGGCTACGTTCGGATTTGATTGGCTACGTTTGAATTTGATTTTGGCCACAATTAGACTTGGTATTGGTTATGTTTGGATTTGGTTTTAATTCTGATTAAATTTGGATTGCTTGATTTCCTGATTTTTGGGTCTCGTTGTGGATTTGATTTTGCTTCTTTAGCCTCATTTTGTTTCTGGTTATGTTACAGTCACCGTCACCCCAAACCTTACACTCGATGAATGAACCGAGTTAGATCACTAGTCGTCTGAGAATGACCCTTTTCATAGCACTTATAGGATGAATCTCTCGATGGAGGTAAACAACGAAATAACCAACGAATCTTTGGCAAGACTTAGAAAATCTACAATAGGTCAATTTGTAACCCAACAGAAGCTTTAGGAACTTATGTAGCAATCCGAGCCCCTATTTTTGGAAAAGATACCCTCTCGCTTATCCCTCGGGAATACTAGTAGCCTACCTTAATACCCCTTATAAAACAAGGAACTGCGATGCGTTATTTTTACGAAACGTATGTATAAATGGATACGATATTTTGGGAAACGTTATTTCGTGAAAAACTATTTTTGGATACGTTATTCTGTTAACGCTACTTTGACAACACTATTCTGATATACCATTTCGAATACTATTTTGACGGTCAACTCTAGTTACGCCGGCTTGAAGACGTGACGCATTGAAATAATATTTTAGGAATTGTTTTGGATACACTAATTGGAATACACCATTTTGAGACAAGCTATTTTGGAAGTATTGTTTTTAGAAACACCATTCAGGAATACTATTCGAAAGCCCTTTTTGGAAGACATTACTACTGTAGTATTACCTTAGACCATTAGGTCACACATCACGTTTTCCCCTGCCCCTACACTTGTAATAAAGCTCGAGTACACCGTAATATAAGTCGATGAGTCGGGCGACATCATTAGCTGCCTAAGGAAGTAACCTGTCTGTTGAAATGGACACCTTAATGGTTTACTCGAACGAATTGGACTTTGAAGACTGTAAAGGAATGATAGTACTCATGAGAAAGCATTAACCTTAGGTTGGTAAGTAAAATTGCTTGTATTAACCATGATAACGAGTTTCTCTCTAGTATTCGTGTTTTGAAATTGATACTGGTTTGGCTAACTCGAATTCTGTTAGTTAAGATTTTGTTCACACCATAGATCATAAACCATTTACCTCGAAAGACCATTGATCCTTTCACACCGTTACACTTTGATCGTGGGCCCATAACCCGCAGGTCGTCAACTATAGCCCTCGCGTTAGCACTTGTTATCCTTTTTAAACATCTTAAAATATGTTTTACTTTCCAAACACTTTTGTTTTAATAATCACCACGAATAAGACACATTAGCCGCTATATAAGTAGTTTCAAATCATTACCTTAACTTCGTACATGTTTAACTTAGTCACACTTACATTCGTAACTTACTGTATTTTAATCTCATATTTGACTCATCTCATTTGGTTATTTACGCACTTAAGCAATACAGTTTTATTTCAACTTCTACTAACCATCATTCTTCAATTACGTTCTATATTTTCACTATTTTCGAGCATTTAGTAATTACAAATCTAGTCCATAGAGGACTGTGTCACTATCTAACATACAAGCCATTTTCAATTATTTTGCCGACCATTCTGCGGACTTCCTACAAAATGTTTAACTACTATATTACAATAACAAAATTTTTGATCTTACTACTATTTTATAAACAATGAATTGAATTCTTAAAATCATTCCACCAATTATCTTATAAACCAATTTACTGTTTACCAATATATCACAAACTACGGCTTTACTATTATTTTATGAATAATGAATTTCTTTTCCTGCTACTCTATAAATTGTTTTACAACTTGTTATACTAGCTATCCTATTATTAAGTGATAAATCGATTCACTACCTTACTACGATTTCATAAACCAATGGACAAATTTACGAAAATTTTTTAAACCATGATGCAATTACCCTACAAGTTTTACTACCGCCTTATGAAACATTTTTTTTGCCACTGTTGATTTGAAAACAACAAAACTGTATTCCTATTAGCTTACAATTTATTTAGCCATTACTTCCCAAAACTATTGTACTGTCACTTGACGAACCGTTTTGCTACTAAATCACTAAGTAAACTCCATCTTTGCTAATATTTTGCAGATAACAAATGATTTTCTTAATACACTATGAATTGTTTTACAAATCACCTCATAAATTATTGTGTAACCCAATCCTTATTTTGCTAGCAGATCACGAATTTAACTATGGTTCTGGCGTTATGTTATAAATAATAAGTCGTTCATTATCACTCCATAAACTATTCAATAAACTATTTTATAAAACATTTTACAATGACCATGAGAACCATTTTACTTCCATGAAAAGTATATCATACTATTATCTCATAAGCAGAATAACCAATATTCCCTTTTAAAAAAAAGATCAAACCTTAGGAGTGGATTCTACGCTTTCGCCTGAGACTATAGATAACAACCTACTAAGCCTTGATGCTATTCCATCACTGAATAAACTATCTCATTCGCCCTATGCGATTAGATTCCCTGATTAGTAGTGCACGCGTTGCACTAGGTTGTCAATACACCATCGCTCTTAAGAAATAGTACTCTCTAGGAATTCTAGACAAAATGGACTCGAAGCCCTTTCTTTTATGTAATCCGCTTCATTGCAAAGCTCTGACTTTCTTTTAAGTGATACGACTTCTGCACCCGGATACCAAGAGATCTTAGCCTACCCAGGAGAGACTTTCCCAACATAGTGTCAAGTTGACTTATCCCTCTCAGGTCACTAATGCAACCGTTTGAGTCATTGTACCTGTCAGCACTGAGTTATCCCTTCCGGGTCGCCAGTACAAAAGTTTCGGTCAGAATACCGATTATTACCGTTTAAAAAAGTTGAAAACTTGCACCTTTGAGCGTCGCCTGATATTAAATATTGAACCCCGCTCCACGTTGGCAACTAGATCTTTCTTTGGATATGTAGAAACACAGGTGGACGTACATGCTCAGCTATCTTCCTCTTTGATATTTTTTACTTTTAAGGATCTTTTTTAAGATGCTTTTAGGTCAATCTTGAAAAACGTAGTTATATTTTTCTGAAATACCTATTGTGATGGTTAAATTCTTCTGGCCAAACTTTACCAAACTTTAGTTGAGAAATGTCAAACATAAATTTTTGTGAAAAATTACCTTATCCATACCATGATTAAAATAAAAAAAAAAAAAAAAAAAAAAAAAAAAAAAAAAAAAAAAAAACCTTATCCATACCATCATATTTTTTACTTTTAAGGATCTTTCTTAACATTCTACAGAACTTTCAATCATTTGAAACTGTGTCTTACGAAACTATTAAATTTCCAGAACAAGGAAATTTGTAATACTTGGAAAGTTATTTTGATCAAACACATACAAACACTTACCCAAATCAAAATTTCAAACAAAATTTTATCCATTCCTTTGAGTTGGAAAACATACAATTTCGAATCAAAAATCTTGAAGACCACTCGTCACGTCATTTCCACCACCTTAGATGTATCAAGTTTTACTCTAGTGACCATACAATGGATTAAGACCGTGAGAAAATTTAGAAAAGACCACGTTGACAAAATTGTGAAACATCGCGTAGTTAAGACTTAAACTATTTCCTCCTCAATTAAACTTACTTCAGGGATCATTGTACCTCACAAAATCACCAGAAGGGAGACAACCTAGGGTAGACTACCCATGTACCCTCCCACAGGCAAGGAAGAACCCTAAAAACAATCTAGTGAGACCCGAATATGTTACTAGTGCCATCACTTTGTCACCAACACCATTCCGACATATATCATTAAACTAAATCGCGAGGACGCGATTCCTTTTTAGGTGTATGTGATGTAACAACCGAGAATTTTCCAAAACTTATTTTATGAGCCAAAATAATTATTTTAATTTCCCTTGGCTTTTAAATCTCTTGGAACTTGTTTGGGATTGAAAAACAGTTGACATGTTGTTAAAACGTGAGCGTTATTCATTTATCGAGCCGACACAATCTAAAACACGCGAAACGAATCGATTTACTAAATAAATTAATTTCGAGAAAGTTATGCATATTTATACTCATTTTTATAATAAAAATTATTTCGAGAACAATGGCGCAAGTTTCATAATTTTTCGAATCCGTTTGGTACCTCGAATGGGCCCCACAAGGAATAAAGCAAAAGTATTACTACATTGGCAGTTTATACCCCCGCCCTATAATTTCCCCACACCCCCCTAAACCTTGCACCTGTCCAGGTTAGGCCCCTCCAGGGGTATAAAATACCAAATTTTTATTATTATATTAAAAACATACACACACACCACTACTAATACTCTCTCTTCTCTCTCTCCCTTCTCCGACCGTAATTCCGGCAACCACCATCCCTTCCAGTGACCACCGTGCCGGAAAATTTTTCCAGCAAACAAAAATTTTCACACCAATCAATAGATCAGCGGGAGCTTATTCTTTCTGGCGAATATTAGCCTCATCCCATAAGCCAAACACAACCAACGCCACCACCGCCACCACTGTTCTGTCGCCGTCTTTTGCCGTAGCTTCCCCACCACCCCCTCTCTATTATAAGGTAACTCACGCGCTACCCTTATTATTTTTGAATTTAATCGAAACCCTAGTTTCGTATAACATCTATATTTATTTAAATGTAATAAAAACTATTCGAACCAAACTTAAAACGTATGGATCTGTTTTATAACGTTGTAAAAACAATGACTCAGACTGAGTTACCGTCAGGTAACTCACTGAGTCAACTCGTTTTGACTCGGAGTAATTCGTATATATTTTATTTCTTTTATTATTTATGCATCATTTTTTTATTCCTTTTTGATTTTATTACAACTGTTGTAGCCGAGTTGTGACTGAGTTGAGACCGAGTTGGTCCTGGTGGGTGAAGCCGAGGAGCCTAGTGCTCGTAGGACGCTTTAACCATGACTCATTGAGTCACGGCAACTAGGATTTGACCTAGGATTTAGGTTTCAGACACTTTTTATTTTATCAGTTTATTTATTTAATATTTTTTTTATTATTTCCTATTCGATTTGGTTGTTTCAGGTTTTATTCATTTTACTCAATTCGATCTGATTGTATCCTTATTATTTTATTTTGTTCAATTCGATTTGGTTGTACATATTTATTTGCGGTTTCTGTTTTGTTTTGTTGAATTGTATTGGTTTTGGTTGCATTGATGCTGGCAATGATTAGGCAGTAGTAATATGGTAGTAATATTGTGGTTGAGTTTGGATTTGTTGGATTCTTAGATTTAATCTGGTTGTGTTGCGGTGATTGTGGACTGGCTGTGGCCAGGAGCCCTTTTTGGCTCATATTAAGGCTCGAGCCGTGACTCCGTTGAGTCACGGCAAAGTCCTTGGTTATGTGGGATTTTGGATTAAGTTTGGAATTTGGTTATGTTGTATATTGTGTAATGAATTAGAATTGGTTCAAATGCGGATCTGTTGGTTTAGTATAGATTTAATTGATTTGGATTTGGTTCAAAGCTTTGTGGTTATATTGTTGTTGGTCCAAGAGCCTAATGGCTCGAAACGACTTGAGCCGTGACTCAAAAGAGTCATGGCATAGTTTCAATAATATTGTCATAATTGGAAATGGTATTTATGTTGTGTTGGTAACCATTTGAAGTCATTGGCGAACTAGCACAAGCTGTGACCCAATGAGTTACGGCATAACATAGTATATATTGTATTGGTTTGTGTTTGTGTTGTGATATAGCATATTAAAACTTGACTTAAAACGGCATAGTCACAATAAAATTTGATTCAATACGGCATTGTAAAATTTTGAGACAATATTTGAATTTGGTTTGGCTTATAGCCAAAAACCAAAGCCTTTGGCTCGAATAGACTCGGGCCGTGACCCATTGTCTAATGGTTTATAAACCCATATATCGGATTAACTACTAATAACTTGGAACCGAAGGCCCAATGTAAGCCCAACGTGTGTGAGTTGAGTATTGGGCCGAAGCCCAATACCCTTGAGTCTTTATACTTCTTTTATTATTGTTTTGATAATTTATTTATTATTTCTTTTTCGTTTTTCGATATATTGTTTTGGTTAATTATTTTTAGTAAAGCATAATCGATATAGACGATAAGTTTAATAACTAATATATACTCGGATAATATCGATCAATTAGATATATTAAACTTATAAACTTACTAATAAAAACTTGTAATCAAAAGTCATAATGACTTGGATATGTCTTTTAAACAGGCGCATCATGCCCAAATTTTGATAACATATTTTATAATTTAATCATTTACAAATACACTAATAAACCTTGTCGATATTTATATAATTTTTTGATTGTCTTTCATTCTTTTCTCCCTTTTAATTCCTTTTTTCTCTTCGTTATTCTTTCTTCGTACCATTCGTGTTTGCCGACTTTTAATTATTTTAACGTCCCGGATCCACAAAAGTCTTAAACTTTATTTAACTCGAAACGTCATTGAAATAAAACATTTTCATTTCAAATACGAGTATTGTCTTATAAATCCCTTTAAGGATATTGCTGAGATATATTAGTCATAAATTAGTTTGTGCCAATCCAGTGCCATTGTGCTCCACTTTTGATATCATCATGCCTTACTACTTGATGCCAGTTGTGATGTTGTGATATCTTGCATCGCTGCATACTGAGGTGAGTTCATAGCCCCACTTTTTACTTGCTTAAACTATTTTATAAGCTACTTGGGGTGAGATACATGCTACTGTTTTGACTATGATCACAATTGTTTGAAAACTATACTTTGAACTGAAAACTATGCTTTCTGCTGCTGAAACTTTATTTGAGCTGAAACAACATTATATTTTTCTGGTACTGTGAGTGAAGCAGTAGCCATTTTACGAACCACCTGATAAGCACTAAGTACCGCCCTTGCCAAAAACAAGTCCCTCGATCATGAACCATTAATCACCTGCGGGTGAGCGTGATTATTGTATATAGGCCTATAGTATTTAACCATCCCGCCATGTTGACTAAGGCCGGTCAGCATGTGATGTACTATAATTGAGTTAACTAGGTATTTGGCAAGATACCTGGCTTTGGGTGCAACTATTATGATTATTAAATTCCGCGGTTACTGTCGACTTACGCCAGAGTTTCTGGTGCCGGTTAACGCTTTGTGTGTCATGAGCTTAGTTCCGTGATTATATCTGAACTTCTGGGCGTATAACAACGTAGCCCGCTTTCTTGGAAACTTGCAACATTGTGATCAACTACTTTATCTAAACCTATGAATTCAGTCATCCTTTGTGTTGACTTTTAGCATGTTTTATCTCAGGTGCTAAATCATAGAAGACTCATAAAACTATTTGGGACCACTCTAAACCCTTTTATGAAACTTTATTTTTTGCACTATTTTAAACAATGTAAATTGAATGTTTTAAATTATGAAATTTCTTCTAAAATGGTTTAAGAAGAACCGTTCTGTGTACCTTGTGATTGTGATAACTATTCAATAACACCCCCCGACCCGTATGATTCCGCTGATCCGATTTTGAGGTGTTACAGTTTATGAACATGTTAGGTTATGTATGCAATACTGTGTTTGGCACACAGTGTTTGGTGTTACTCATATGTTACATATGTTTAGCAAATTTGACATGTTAATTTGGCTTTTTACTTATTGGTTGATTACTAAAGTCAATGAATGGTATGCAAGTACACAAATGGTTATGTTTATGATGAAACTCATTGGTTGACTACTAAAGTCAACAAATGATATGGGATGGTTAGTTTTAGACTTTTAGATAAACATTTGTAACAGTTGGAGACACACTGCAATGAATATATGAGTTGGTACTCCTTTTTTAAGTTTAAACAAATGGGTAAGATTTTGGAAACACATTGCAGTTGACAAATGGGTTAGAACTTGTTTTACTTTGCCATTGCATGGTTAAGATTTAGAAATACATTGGACAATAACACCAATTTCAGATCCTAGAAAATTGTACAATAACACAACGAGGTTTTGGACAGACCCCAAAAGACCTCACCAAAATAAGTTTCACTGGTAACCAAAAGATATATAATAGTTGAAACGACAAACAAAATTGACCTTCTTAAGCCTAGAGCTTCTTGGGGGCAGGCACATACCAATCCATCCTATTCTTGCTTGAGCAACCCACCTTTGCTCCAAGACCCAGTACAACATTTGTTATTCTTTCACCTCTGTTTGGTCTTGTAAGCTCACTTGCATGAGCTATAAGAACAAGGGGGCCAACAGTTTTAGAAGTGCAAGCCTTAAAATTAGCAGGCTTTCCCTTCCCCTCCCCCTTTCCCCTAGATGTGGAAGCTTGTGGAAAACTAGAAGGGGGGGGGGGTTGAATAGTTTTATGTCCTTTTAAATTTTTATTGTGAAAGCTTTGTTTACTTTTTAAAACATAGATTCGAATTTATGTGATCTCAACTCTTTGAACAATATGAACAATATGTATATAAGTAAATATAAATAAGTAATGCAAGTAAGGTAATAAAATGAAATGAAAGCTAGAGATGGAAAGATCTAACCGAGAGACAAGAGATTTATAGTGGTTCGGCTACAAGGACACCTTCCTTTCCCTACTCCACTCCCCGAGCACCTAACTCGAGAGTTTTCTTCACTATGTCAACAAGCTCCCTTATGGCGGAGAAAACCTTACACAACTTTAGCTTACACCGGCTTAACGACACAAAGCTAGATGTCGAGTTCTAATCGTAGCTAGAACCAATCTCACAACTTAAACACGACTTAATCACACCTTCTTCTTCACGACTTCTTCACAACTTCTTCACGACTTCTTCACGACTTCTTCACTATCACTTCACAACTAAGCACAACCTATGTACACTTCTACTTCTTCACACCTTCACTACTTACACACCTTAACACAACTTCTCTACTTACACACTAACCTATCCCAAACAATTATTCACACAACTATCTAACAACAATACACAACTTATATACAAATGTATGATGACACAAACAACTTAGGTTTCTAAGTTGCAATACTTCTTCTCTAGTTGTTGAAGAAGTATTCTTCTCTTGTACTTGAATGAAGGAAGCTTGGATCACTTGAAAACCAAAGCTTAAGATTGTATGATCAAAGGGTTTTTGAAGATATGAAAAGAGATCTACAACAGAAAGTTTTAGTGTGCAAAAGGTAAGTAAAAATCCAGGGGAAGGCTGGTATTTATAGGCAGAAAAACTGGACAGCTGGAACCTACTGGAGTGTGGCCGGCCCCCTTAAATAGGGGGTCGTTCCCCTTAATTTTAAGGGGGATGCCTAGCAAAATTAAGGGGGCCGCCCATGCCAGCCGTTGCCCAGTTTTGTCTTTTTGTGGGGAAGGTTTTTCTGGAACATTTTTACTGATTTTGGTTAAAAATTTGAATTCATAAATTTATAGTGAATTAAACCTTTTTATTTATTACTGATGAACTCAAATAAGTACATTTTATTACTATCATTTATCCTATTTATTTGACTTGTTTCATTATATTATGTATGAGGATTGATACTTAATCGTTTACTTTTGTAATTCTCAGGTAAAAACAAGCATTTGGTGAAACTTGGCGATTTTGGACTTATTATGGAGCAAAACAAGCAAGAAGTTAAGAGTCTACTAAAATGCACAAGATCAAGACTATTCTGCTCCAGATGCGCCGCATCTTGCTTATTACATACGGCGCATCGATATCAAGATTTCACAAGATACGATCCAAGATACAAGAGGACATGCGCCGCATCCATGAATGAAGATACGCCGCATCTTCTGGCGGTGTACGAATATTCCTGAATATATTAATCTTGGACCTCACGCGAAGTTAAGTCAATGCGCCGCATCTACTTACTAGATGCGCCGCATCTTACCCTCAGACAGAAACTATAAATACCCCAAGACCAGACGAATTTCGGAGCGCATATATTATATACGAGGTACGAAGACCACAGAAACCTAAGGCCGAATTCAGACGTTTAGGCAGTACAAGACACACCCGAACGGAGATACAAGAGCTGTAAGAAGGTCCTGCATGTATTTAATTCATTAAGTAGTTTTGTTTTATTGTGTTAGTAAACTTTAATTCATCAGGATTGGTGGCTTGTGTAATGTGAGGAGAAAGATTGCACTCCCTTAAAACTGCTTTCCCATCAATTAAAGTTTATATGTTGATGTCTTTGGTTACTACTTATTAGTGCATTGATAACCTCTGTGTTTATTAGTGGCCTGCGCATTTGACTACGGAAGAGAATGTGGCTCCCACGGTTGTTACTAAATTGATCACTTAGGAATAACTTTTAGACATAAGTAATCATTAAGGGATTTCTCGCCGATAAGATTAGGACCAACGAGAAAGGGTTAACTACATACACTTCATATAAAACTATCAATAAAACAAGTGACAATCTACTTAATCATCAGGACAGGTCTTCTTATTGTCTCGAGTATTTATCTGTGTACGTGCATGCCTATCGCTGATTCGTGCTCATTAGTTTAGTTTATTATTTAATTGCAACCAATCGTGCCAGTCTCTCAGGCTGAACCCCCCTTGCGTTAGATTAGGTTGTATAGCTGACTTAGTATATTAAAATACTGATTAGAATAACTAGATAATACGTTCCACTCTTAGTGATCGACACTCTACTTACCATTATATTCATACTGACCGGGTACACTGCTCGTTAAGTGTGTGTGTTATTGATAAGTCGGCTAAATATAAATTTAAAACTTGAGTAGGCATTAATACTGCTAAACCGCAACGACACATCGCACGCATCAATTACCAAAAATGTTTTCTAAAAGATATAAAATGTTTTTGACATTTTATAAAAAAACTAGTTATTAAGAAAATGTTCCTTTGATCATATAATGCATTAAGCACTTGTTTATTCATACCTTAAGTGATTAAGTTGTAGAAATGAATATTTACAACTAAATACTCGTTTATTTGATAAGTTTATGTTTAATGAATTTATATTTTGTGATCATTAAAACATAGAGATATGAATAATGTTTTAGGCATTATTTATGTCAACAATCTCCCCCTTTTTGATGATTACAAAACTTAAACTTATTAAATCCAAAAATTTATTTTTGGACAAGTATTTAGTGAGTTTATATTCACTTGTACCCCTTTTTGTAGAATCAAAAAGGTTATGCCGACAAGTTTTAGAAACTAAATTTGTCGGGATGAGAACTCCCCCTTGATGTTTACTCCCCCTCGTTCGAGGGCACCAAGGAGACGAGCTATGGAAATTTTGGCTGCAAAAACAAGTTAGGAGACACAAAATACATATACATAGCAAAAATATTTAGAACAACCAACTAATTTATTTATGCGTTCAAGATGATCATATATAACATATGAATCATCATTACATTACATAAAATACTTGAAACATAATGATTACAACATAACTAGAAACACTAATGGTCCTCATATTGCCAAAGAGAGCGATTGGACTTGCTTGCGACACAAAAGGGTGAGGGATATTATTGTGAGGCGGAAAGCATGTGGATGGGTTTTAGTTATGTGATGGTGAGGGAAATGGAGCGGATCCATTGATGTTATATCGTTGTGGTGGAGGAATGGGATGAGGACGAGTGAGTAGATATTCGATCCAAGAAATATCTTCACTTAAGTGGAGAATTTGTTTTTGAAGGAAGATGCAACAATGGCAATAGTGGGTGTGGTTTGTAACTTGATCCAAGTTATGAGAGTGGGGTAGGCAATTTGAGTAAGGTGAGGATGGAGGTTGTCCCTTGTTGCGTTGTGTGAGGTGCATAGCAAGGAGATCACTAAGATCATGGATTTGGTTAATCTCTTCATGAAGCTTTTGCCTTTCATGAATGGGGATTTGGTTATTTGGTGGAAATGGATGGTATTGGGGTGAAAAGTTTGATGTTTGACCAAGGTGATGAGGGTTTTCAAGGATTCCATTGAAGTTGGTTTGATGTTTAGGGGAGTAGTTTGGAATGAATGTGGATGTTTGGCCAAAATGGTAGGGTTTGTGAAATGGTTCAATGGAATGAGGTTGTGATCTTGGAGAGTAATTGGGGATGAATAATGATGGAGGTGTTGGTTGTCTAGTTGGACCATTTGTGATGGGCTTGTGGTGAGGGTGAGGTTTTCTTTTCCACCCGGGTTTTAAGGTCATCCTTGCTAACTTTGAGGTTTTTGGTTTTTGGTTGATAGGAGAAGACATGATGGGATGATTGAATGTGGTGAGATATGGGGTTATTTATAGTGGAGGATTTGTGTTGTTTAGGAATGAATAGGCTTGATGGGTGATTAGGACAGAATGTGTTTGTGAATTTTGGGGAGGTATAAGATCAAATGGGCTAAAAAGCAGAAAAAGATTCTGTGAACCCGTCCAGCAGATGGCCGGTCCCCTTAATTATGGGTGGTCCCCTTAATAATTAAGGGGGTCGCCTTATGAATTAAGGGGGCCGCCCATCTGGTACCTTTCTGGGTTCCAGAAATGAATTTTTCTGCAGAAATAGGTGAGGATGGCTATGTTTTGAGCTTTTGGTTTTAGGAAAGTCCCACTCTTTGAGGCAATAGAGAAACGTATTAAGCATGCATGGCATATAAGATAAACAAATAAGCAAGCAATAAGTTATATCTAGCAATTTAGAGAATTAAGGAAACTAATCATCTAAGGCAATGGTAATAGAGCAAAGGCACTAGAAACTAATGGGGAATAGGTGATGGAACAATTGTGAGGATGTGATTAATAAGCTTGTTCTAGTGTGTACCTATATGCAACAAATGTGGAGATGTGATTGTTTTGACTCCTAAATGCAAAAATTTCCTAAGAAAAAATCCAAGGTCTCCTTGATTTGATTTTGCTCAATATATGAATATCAAAGATGTATATATTAGATTGTATACTTTGACAATTCATGTGAGATCTTTATGCATGAAAAAAAAATGTTTTTAGCATTATTCAACAATGTAAGAAAAATGGTTTTCATGTGTTTTCCTAGATATGAGAATGATTTGTAGAAAATAGATTAGGTTTTGTTTATAAATATGTTTATGAAAAAAAATATCCTAATCTTTTATTTTGTGCAAAATAGATTCCTAGACTCAGAAGGGAGGAAACAGAAAAAAAAATAATTTTACAGACAGATGGCCGGTCCCCTTAATGACAAGCCGGTCCCCTTAATAATTAAGGGGACCGCCTTTATAACATTAAGGAGTCCGCCCATCTGGAAAACAAATGAACCAAAAATGCAGAAAATTCAGTCAATTTGTTCCATCATCCCTAGGCCTAAACGTAAGTGGTTAAAGAGTTCACGCTTAAGGGGCTTAGTGAATATGTCTGCTAAGTTATCTTCCGATGCAACCTTTTCTATAGATATTTTTCCTTTTTGAACGTTATCGCGGAGGAAGTGTTGGCGTATTTCTATATGTTTAGTCCTAGAGTGTTGAACGGGATTCTTACTTAAATCTATAGCACCTTTGTTATCACACATAATTGGGACATCATCTAACCTAATGCCATAATCTACGAGAGCTTGTTTCATCCATAGTGCTTGTTGACATGCCTTTCCAGCGCTTACATATTCGGCTTCTGTGGTAGAAATAGCAAGAGTGGTTTGCTTCTTCGAGAACCAAGATGTTAGACAACATCCCATGAACATGCAAATTCCCCTAGTACTTTTTCTATCCACGTAGTCTCCCGCATGATCCGAATCCGCATAGACGATGGTTTCTATGCCGGATCCCTTAGGATACCATAATCCTAAGTGTATAGTGCCTTTAATGTATCGGAAGATACGCTTAACCGCTTCTAGGTGAGAGGTTTTGGGATCCTCTTGAAAGCGAGCACAAAGGCAGACACTAAACATGATATCCGGTCTACTTGCCGTTATGTATAGTAAACTATATCATTCCTCTATACTTAGTGTTTTCTACGGACTCACCCTCTTCATCTCTTGTGAGTTTTACTTCCGTAGACATCGGTGTTTTCATGGGCTTAGCGTCTTCTAATCCAAATTTCTTGAGCATTTCCTTAATGTAATTAGATTGATTAAAAAATATTCCATCTTCTAATTGTTTTATTTGTAATCCTAGGAAGAAATTTAGTTCACCCATCATACTCATCTCAAACTCATCATGCATGACTTTGGCGAATTCATCACACATATCCTGACAATTCGATCCGAATATAATGTCGTCGACATATATTTGGACAATGATGAGATTTGGGCTTTTCTTTTTCGTGAAAAGAGTGTTATCTACCATTCCCATGGAATAATCATGTTTAATAAGAAATGCCTTTAATAAGAAATGCCGTATATATGTTGATGTATCTACGGCATGGCACCAAAATTTTTGTGGGATAGATTGTTCATTTAGCATTGTTCTACTCATTTCTTGTAATGTTCGATTCTTTCTTTCTACTACCCCATTTGATTGTGGAGTGCGAGGATCGGAGAAATTGTGAGATATCCCATTTAAATCACAATATTTTCCGAATCGCACTTCGTTATCAAATTCCCGACCATGGTCCGTCCTAATTGATAATATAGAACATCCTAATTTATTTTGAATCATTTTACAAAATATTTCAAACTTATTAAAGGCTTCGGTGTTATCACTTAAAAATCTAGTCCACGTGTATCGTGAATAGTCATCTACAATTACTAAGGTATAACGATTACCTCCGTAACTCCGCACAGCGGATGGACCAAAAAGGTCCATGTGTAATTATTCTAGGCAACACCCCCAAAAATATAGTATATTGCGGAAGCGTTCGGGTCCTGGGGTGCTACTAAATCAATATACAGCGCAGAGTGATATAGAACAATACCATAATTTAAATTTAAAGAAACAGTACATTAATACAACATGGTTTAGCCAACAACGACAGTTGAAACACAAAGGTTTGTTCCCAAAAGATAACATTTTTATTTCATCCCAACTAAACATGACAGATGAAGACTCCTTAGTGCTAATGTCTTCATAAAATACACTTATTGGCGATCACCTGAAATGCATGAGAAAACGGGTCAACTATGAAAATAGTTGGTGAGTATACTGGTTTTATTCAAAAGAAGTCCACGGTTTTTGAGAAAAAGTCCATCTGGTAGAGACCGTGTCAAACCACTCAGTTACAAGTCCTGCCCATACAAGACTTGTAACCTATGGTTTCACAACCATCATAGTCAAACACACATGTTCATTTAGTTCACATTAAAGGACAAGGTATATAATAATGTATGCGGCAAAGCCCCTAAAATAAGTAATATGCATTCCGTAGACAGGGGAAAGAGAGGCTGGCCGACCTCTAATAGCGCTATCCATACTACCTACTGCTCCGCACAAGGGAGCCGTACGAACGGTACGTCTAAATTGGAGTGCGAACGGCAAACCAATCGGGGACTGACAATGCGAATGTACGAACGGTACATCATACCAACTATTATATACTAATTAAGTCAAGCCTGCTCCGTAGACATGGGAGACTAAAATTTAAAGTGCGTACGGCACGTCAACAGTTCAAAACAAGTCATGAGCTCAAACAATATTTTAAGATTCAAAGTCAATGTTTCAAGGAGTCCAGATAAAAATATATGTCATAAGTTCAAATAAAATTTAAGTCATGCATTCCACCCCAAATAATAAGACGGTAAAAAGGGGTTCTGAATACTCACCTCAGTAAAGCAGTCTGAGTAAAGTCAAATAGTATAAGTGGACGGCACCGAAACGCGACCTAGATTAGTAAGGTTGTTTTAGTTCACATGCTAAGTTTAAGACTTAAGTTCAAAAGTTCTAGTGAGTTTATGTTATTGCTGTTGGTGTGGCAGCATCTAAGTTTAAAATGATTTTATAATCATTTAGAGGTATTGACTCTTGGAAGTGTATAAGTGTGTGACAATGGATATACCAAGTATGGACGAACAAGACTTCAATTTGATAATGACCGAAAGACGATGAATGAAAAGATGATTTCGGATATTACCAGACGTTGTCAGACTGTAGGAACATTGTAAAAATAATGGTTAAGAGTCTATAAGTAGTTATTTTGGAAATATTTACTAAAGATTTATTTGAAGAGTATTTCAAATCTTGGTTGATTTGTTTATAAAAGCCATGTCGAATTATTTAAATAAGTTGTACGGTTTACAATATATATGTTGAACGAGATTTTTGTCGACACAAGTCGAGTATTTAAATATATTGTATGGATTGGGCTTAAATTTAAAACTAATAGACTTTGAACTTGGGTTTGGCCTGGTAGAAAATTAACCAAGGAAAACTAATAATGGGCTGCGGCTCATTTATGATCTAAACCAGTAACAAGGAAAATTTAGTACTCTATTTGGCCATTTTGTGTCTAATTGGAAAATGATATTGAAAACTGGATATAGCGAGTTATACATGCAATGTACATTTGAATCATTTTTTTTTTATAAAGGAATTTACAAAATGTATCATCTTATTTTGAACATCTTATAACAGTTTCGACAGCAAACAATATTTAAGTGAACCATGAAGCGGATCAAGAGACTAGGAAATCAATAAGGGAAGTTAAAGAGCCAAGTCTCGACAAAGCCTTGTGTGTAACAAAACTCAAGCACCCACAAACAACTATCACAACTCAAACAAGAATCGAACGCCAGTATTTATACCCCTATGATTCGAGTACAATCGACAACTAAGTGAGTTAAGATTGAGTCCGAATGGACCGGGACATACGAGACTAGTATTGACCATCCAACTTAACGACCGAGTCGAGCATAACTAACTTTGAGCCAAGGCTTTCGGCTCATCCTACAACCCGAGACACAAGATTTAAGTCCACATTAGTTTTAGAAAATTTTAGACCAAGAAGTACTACTAGATGGTATACCTTTATCCGAGACCAACCAACACAACACAATCCGAACACAATCATCACGAAATCTGGACACAATACGACTGACAAGGACCTTCCAAATTAATAGCCAATACTTGATTCTCGGTTAAATTTTAAGAGCCACACAAAATCATAACACCAACATCTAATCGGTTTTAAAAATTTCACCAATTTAGTTTCCATTTACCAGCAAATTTTAGTTTCGGTTTTTGTTTTCGTTCTTGGTTTTAATCTTTGCCACACCATAACAGTAATAACACAACAAAAAAAAATCAATTTATTCCACAATAATAGCTTCGACAGAACATGAGATCAATCAACAAGAATAACAACAATCAAGAACATAACAAAGTGCAAAGAAATCAAGATCCTTACAACTGTAGGAGATCGATTTGACGGAAAAACAATGGAAGACTCGACTCTGATTTCCCAGCAAACCCACACACTAAGCGAATCGATTCTCGAGAGCTCCAGTACTTGTGAAAACTATTATAGTTGTTAGATTTGAGAGTGTGTGGATCATACTGGGTATCGAGTATCAATAAAAAGAAAAGATAAGGAAAACCTTCGACATGCTTTAAGGCATGGGGGAATGGGACTAGCCACTTCAAGCCAACATCACCATCATTCTTTTGTCCGATTCGTTGACTTCTGGGAAGGGTGATTTGAGATCTTGGGGTGAAGAGAAAATGTTATAGCCTTTCGGCCTAGAGATGGTGATGGGTGATGGAGTAGACTGCCATAAAGGGGATGCGTGGGTTTTTGAGGTCGAAAGAAAAGCAGGCGTATTATCAGAAGAAGGAGAAGGGAAATAATAGGGCGGTGGTGGTGTATAGATAAGAAAGAAAGTTTTATAATTAATATTAGTGAGTGAACTGAGTGTACCCCGTGTTCCGTTGAGCACCGGTAAAAATGTGTTACTCCGGTTTGATATAAATGAAAGAAATAAAATTCTGAAAACGTTTTTATAAAACCGATATATAAAAAAATTTTATCGACTTCGGAATTGAATTATAAAAATTAAACCGTTACTAATGTGATGTCGGTACGCGTGTGGTATCGTTTCTCAGGAAAAACGAAATTACCTCTCGTTTAAACACAGTAATTGTTTAATTTGTAATATTTGTCAACAATAAATAGATGAACGATTAAAATAATAGCCTGAAAATTTCGGGTTGTTATAGTCTACCAGCCTTAAAAGAAATCTCGTCCTCGAGATTTAGCTCATCCACTCTACTGACGTTCGTCCTTGCGGTTAGATTTGACTGTCAACTTTTCCATTCTCGAGCTTAGCCCTCAAGTGAATTTTAGTTAGTGTATTCTAACTTAATCTCACAACTCCCTAACCGGGAACTGTCATGAGTTTTGAGTAACAACTTGATTCTACCTTGATTTTCGTAACTCATCAAACAAGAACTGTCGCTAGATCAAGCTGGAATCAAGTTGTTAGAAGGGAAGATTTTAACATCTTAGTTGAAGGCCTCTTGAAGGTTTGGCTCAAGTTTGGAATCGTCTAGGCCAAATCAAATAAACGAATAGTGATAATTTAGGTTAGCAAGAAGACTAGAAGTTCAATTAGGGCTTATGACATTAGGTCTCACATAAATCAAGACTGCTCCGAACAAGGGAGACTTTACAGTGCTCCGAATAGGGGAGACTTAAAATTGGGTTGTGAAAATAATTCTTGCACCAGAATGAGATAGTACTAAATAAAATGGTTGTAATTATGACAACTTTTTTTTTTTCGCGCATGTCCTGCTGAGTGTGACGAAATAGGTAGTTCAGTTGTAAAAATTTAGTGACTAGATTTAAACGGAGTAAGTACTGTCCATTCTTGAGCAAAATACTTTAAAATGTTAAGTTAAGTGGTAACTTTAACTTAATCTCACAACTCATCAAACAAGAACTGTCATGAAATTAAGTTAAGAGTTGTTAAAAAAAACTTAACGTTTTTGAAAAATTTTAATTAAAATTTGGGGGTTGCTCAAGACTGAACGAATTTATATTTATGGTATAAGTTAATGATAAGGTCAAAGGTATTGTCAAAGTAATTGAGTCGTTTTAAGGTAAATTAATAAAGGTGACAGGGAGGAGTTTTGTTCAAAAGATTTGATAAATAGGCTTTGAAGAAGTTTTCAAAATTTTTGGAACGATAAAATAAATCAGTTCTGAGATATGCGGAGAATTTTTACTGAGTGAAGACGTTTAGTAGAAATCAAGTGTCTAGCGAGTAAGGAATGATTAGGTGTTTCACCTCCGATCTTCATTAAAATTTTAAAATAGTATGCAAGAGATGAAGTGTCCAAAAATTTAACTGTTTTTGATGAAGTGGTCAATAGTCTGAAAAGAAATGTATGGTTCAGAGATATGAACGAGAAAATAATGGTACGTTAGCATTATGCTCAGAGCACAAGGATCATCACAAATGACGTCACGAACAATGCAAACCATGTTGTCGCCAAGGATGTATATCGCATCCTCTTGAATAATAGTATATAGATTCCAACGGTCGTAAGGAACGAGAAGGCGATGTTAAGTAAGTAGTTCTCAGGGGTTTAGAAGTTTCACTCCTCAGGACCTGTCGCAAGTAAGGGCCTTGATAAGTAGGTGAATATAAGGCGGTAGTCGGTGAAGGTTTGGCAGGACAATGGATTGTAACCGAATTGAGAAATGTACAAAGACGTATCGTATCGAAATAGAACAAGGCACGTCATGACAAAAGTACTTAATGTCTATCAAGCAATATAACAAAACAAGGCAAAGATGACAGGAACAAAGTGTACTCAATTCTAAAGATAGATGTCTACCTATAGTGTTTAATGCACAAGTACAGATGCAATTATGCGATGCACACACACACACGACCGATGCAATTTCAGGTGATCAGACTCTTAAGACCCGACCAAAACATGATCCGAGACTCCTATTCCCATCATTGCATGATTCTTCCCGAATTAGGCATAGGTGATCAGGCTATGCATAATTGAGGAGTAATGATGCAATGCTCGGACTAGTCAACTCGTATGATGTTTGGTGTTTTAAGAAAACTTTGTTCTGGTTATAGTTGCGATTTTTATTTTAGAAAAACCGGCATTCTCTATAACAACCTGGCTCTGATACCAATCTGTAACACCCCCAAAAATATAGTATATTGCGGAAGCGTTCGGGTCCTGGGGTGCTACGAAATCAATATACAGCGCAGAGTGATATAGAACAATACCATAATTTAAATTTAAAGAAACAGTACATTAATACAACATTGTTTAGCCAACAACGGCAGTTGAAACACAAAGGTTTGTTCCCAAAAGATAACATTTTTATTTCATCCCAACTAAACATGACAGATGAAGACTCCTTAGTGCTAATGTCTTCATAAAATACACTTATTGGCGATCACCTGAAATGCATGAGAAAACGGGTCAACTATGAAAATAGTTGGTGAGTATACAGGTTTTATTCAAAAGAAGTCCACGATTTTTGAGAAAAAGTCCATCTGGTAGAGACCGTGTCAAACCACTCAGCTACAAGTCCTGCCCATACAAGACTTGTAACCTATGGTTTCACAACCATCATAGTCAAACACACATGTTCATTTAGTTCACATTAAAGGACAAGGTATATAATAATGTATGCGGCAAAGCCCCTAAAATAAGTAATATGCATTCCGTAGACAGGGGAAAGAGAGGCTGGCCGACCTCTAATAGCGCTATCCATACTACCTACTGCTCCGCACAAGGGAGCCGTACGAACGGTACGTCTAAATTGGAGTGCGAACGACAAACCAATCGGGGACTGACAATGCGAATGTACGAACGGTACATCATACCAACTATTATATACTAATTAAGTCAAGCCTGCTCCGTAGACATGGGAGACTAAAATTTAAAGTGCGTACGGCACGTCAACAGTTCAAAACAAGTCATGAGCTCAAACAATATTTTAAGATTCAAAGTCAATGTTTCAAGGAGTCCAGATAAAAATATATGTCATAAGTTCAAATAAAATTTAAGTCATGCATTCCACCCCAAATAATAAGACGGTAAAAAGGGGTTCTGAATACTCACCTCAGTAAAGCAGTCTGAGTAAAGTCAAATAGTATAAGTGGACGGCACCGAAACGCGACCTAGATTAGTAAGGTTGTTTTAGTTCACATGCTAAGTTTAAGACTTAAGTTCAAAAGTTCTAGTGAGTTTATGTTATTGCTGTTGGTGTGGCAGCATCTAAGTTTAAAATGATTTTATAATCATTTAGAGGTATTGACTCTTGGAAGTGTATAAGTGTGTGACAATGGATATACCAAGTATGGACGAACAAGACTTCAATTTGATAATGACCGAAAGAAGATGAATGAAAAGATGATTTCGGATATTACCAGACGTTGTCAGACTGTAGGAACATTGTAAAAATAATGGTTAAGAGTCTATAAGTAGTTATTTTGGAAATATTTACTAAAGATTTATTTGAAGAGTATTTCAAATCTTGGTTGATTTGTTTATAAAAGCCATGTCGAATTATTTAAATAAGTTGTACGGTTTACAATATATATGTTGAACGAGATTTTTGTCGACACAAGTCGAGTATTTAAATATATTGTATGGATTGGGATTAAATTTAAAACCAATAGACTTTGAACTTGGGTTTGGCCTGGTAGAAAATTAACCAAGGAAAACTAATAATGGGCTGCGGCTCATTTATGATCTAAACCAGTAACAAGGAAAATTTAGTACTCTATTTGGCCATTTTGTGTCTAATTGGAAAATGATATTGAAAACTGGATATAGCGAGTTATACATGCAATGTACATTTGAATCATTTTTTTTTATAAAGGAATTTACAAAATGTATCATCTTATTTTGAACATCTTATAACAGTTTCGACAGCAAACAATATTTAAGTGAACCATGAAGCGGATCAAGAGACTAGGAAATCAATAAGGGAAGTTAAAGAGCCAAGTCTCGACAAAGCCTTGTGTGTAACAAAACTCAAGCACCCACAAACAACTATCACAACTCAAACAAGAATCGAACGCCAGTATTTATACCCCTATGATTCGAGTACAATCGACAACTAAGTGAGTTAAGGTTGAGTCCGAGTAGACCGGGACATACGAGGCTAGTCTTGACCATCCAACTTAACGACCGGGTCGAGCCTAACTAACTTTGACCCAAGGCTTTCGGCTCATCCTACAACCCGAGACACAAGATTTAAGTCCACATTAGTTTTAGAAAATTTTAGACCAAGAAGTACTACTAGATGGTATACCTTTATCCGAGACCAACCAACACAACACAATCTGAACACAATCATCACGAAATCTGGACACAATACGACTGACAAGGACCTTCCAAATTAATAGCCAATACTTGATTCTCGGTTAAATTTTAAGAGCCACACAAAATCATAACACCAACATCTAATCGGTTTTAAAAATTTCACCAATTTAGTTTCCATTTACCAGCAAATTTTAGTTTCGGTTTTTGTTTTCGTTCTTGGTTTTAATCTTTGCCACACCATAACAGTAATAACACAACAAAAAAAAATCAATTTATTCCACAATAATAGCTTCGACAGAACATGAGATCAATCAACAAGAATAACAACAATCAAGAACATAACAAAGTGCAAAGAAATCAAGATCCTTACAACTGTAGGAGATCGATTTGACAGAAAAACAATGGAAGACTCGACTCTGATTTCCTAGCAAACCCACACACTAAGCGAATCGATTCTCGAGAGCTCCAATACTTGTGAAAACTATTATAGTTGTTAGATTTGAGAGTGTGTGGATCATACTGGGTATCGAGTATCAATAAAAAGAAAAGATAAGGAAAACCTTCGACATGCTTTAAGGCATGGGGGAATGGGACTAGCCACTTCAAGCCAACATCACCATCATTCTTTTGTCCGATTCGTTGACTTCTGGGAAGGGTGATTTGAGATCTTGGGGTGAAGAGAAAATGTTATAGCCTTTCGGCCTAGAGATGGTGATGGGTGATGGAGTAGACTGCCATAAAGGGGATGCGTGGGTTTTTGAGGTCGAAAGAAAAGCAGGCGTATTATCAGAAGAAGGAGAAGGGAAATAATAGGGCGGTGGTGGTGTATAGATAAGAAAGAAAGTTTTATAATTAATATTAGTAAGTGAACTGAGTGTACCCCGTGTTCCGTTGAGCACCGGTAAAAATGTGTTACTCCGGTTTGATATAAATGAAAGAAATAAAATTCTGAAAACGTTTTTATAAAACCGATATATAAAATTTTTTTATCGACTCCGGAATTGAATTATAAAAATTAAACCGTTACTAATGTGATGTCGGTACGCGTGTGGTATCATTTCTCAGGAAAAACGAAATTACCTCTCGTTTAAACACAGTAATTGTTTAATTTGTAATATTTGTCAACAATAAATAGATGAACGATTAAAATAATAGCCTGAAAATTTCGGGTTGTTATAGTAATAATTCTAGGCATCTAGTAGTGGAGATTATATTCTTAGCTTTGTGACTAGCATGTGCTTGTTTTCCTATTTTACATGCATCGCAAAAGTATTGGTCATATCTTAGGTTAGGCAAGTTTCAAACTAATTCTTTAGAGGCTAGGGATTGTATTTGTTGCATATTTGCGTGACCTAATCTTCTATGCCACAATGTAGAGTTTTCATCTAAGGTTGCTAGACATATTTTATCTTCCAGTTTATTTCCTAGTATCATAACATATACGCCACCTTTCCTAACTCCTCTACCTATGACCTTTCCGTCCTTAACTATTTCGCTATCTTTACTTGTAAAAGTAACCCTACACTTATTATCACATATTTGTCCTATACTAAGCAAGTTATATGTTAAATTATCTACATGCTCAACATTTTCAATAGTTAGGGAGTCTAGAGAGATCGTACCTTTGCCAATGATTTTTCCACAAAAATCACTACCGAAAATAACATTACCTCCGTTGTATGCCTTGTAGGAGGAGAATAGCTTCCGGTTTCCCGTCATGTGCTTCGAGTATCCGCTATCCTTAATCCATTCGTCGGGCTCCAAATTTATCCCTAGACATATTTCATCGGTGGCTTAAGCTACAAGGCACTTTTCGTCTTTTGCTTTGTCCGCTTCATCTTTGTCGCTATCACTCCATGTTCCATTAACAAATGCGCTTTCGTAATCATAACCCGGTGGCTTTGGACATTCGCCAATGAGATGGTTTTGACTTCCACATCTACAGCACTTTCTTTTCCCGTAGTTATCATTTCTATTTTTTTAAGCGATCTTCTTTCATCTCGCGGTTGTCTCGTGAATCTTCCTTGTCTCTTGAAGAATTTCTTGAATTCTCTCACGGCCATTGCATATTCTTCGTCTTCACTATCGTCACTTGAATCGTCATCATCACTAACCTCCTTTTTGACTTTTAGCGCAAGAGTTTTTATTTGATCTTTCTTACTCTTGACCGTTTCAAAGTCTCTCTTTATGATTTCTTCATGGACCTTCAAGTTGCCAATAAGTTCATCAAGCGATAGCATCATCAAGTTCTTCGATTCTTCAATAGCCGTGACCTTCGTGCGTCATTTTGGATGCAATGCCCTAAGAAATTTCCTTACATAATTTTTGCTAGAAAAAGTCTCATCAAGTGCTTTTAAACTTGTGATGATTGTGTTAATTTAACAAATGCATTATCAATAGATTCCTCTTCAGGAATTGTAAATTGTTCATATTGTTGAACAAGAATATCTATTTTGTTATCTTTGACTTGACTATTACCTTGGTGAGTGATTAGTAAAGAATCCCAAATTTCTTTTGCGGTTTGACACATAAAAATTCTTTCATATTCTTTGCGTGGTAACGCATTATAAATTACCATTTTAGCCTCATTATTTTTTGCTAGTTTCTTTTTTAAATCATCATTTTGTTTTTCAAAAGGTACAATTTCATCTATTTTAGTTAGGGTATTATATTGAATAGGGGGAAAATCACCATAGGTAATAACATGCCAAAGATCAAGATCTTTTGATTTCACATAAGTTTCGAATCTATTTTTCCAATAAAGAAAACCATCACTTTCAAATAGTGGTGGTCTTTGCATAGATTGCCCTTCTAAATATTTTAAAGATTCCATAGATCGTTTCAAGTTTAAAAATACAATTTATTTTAAAAATCTTGTTTGATGTGGCTCTTGATACCAATTGTGGAAAACTAGAAGGGGGGGGGGGTTGAATAGTTTTATGTCCTTTTAAATTTTTATTGTGAAAGCTTTGTTTACTTTTTAAAACTTATATTCGAATTTATGTGATCTCAACTCTTTGAACAATATGAACAATATGTATATAAGTAAATATAAATAAGTAATGCAAGTAAGGTAATAAAATGAAATGAAAGCTGGAGATGGAAAGATCTAACTGAGAGACAAGAGATTTATAGTGGTTCGGCTACAAGGACACCTTCCTTGCCCTACTCCACTCCCCGAGCACCTAACTCGAGAGTTTTCTTCACTATGTCAACAAGCTCCCTTATGGCGGAGAAAACCTTACACAACTTTAGCTTACACCGGCTTAACGACACAAAGCTAGATGTCGAGTTCTAATCGTAGCTAGAACCAATCTCACAACTTAAACACGACTTAATCACACCTTATTCTTCACGACTTCTTCACGACTTCTTCACAACTTCTTCACGACTTCTTCACGACTTCTTCACTATCACTTAACAACTAAGCACAACCTATGTACACTTCTACTTCTTCACACCTTCACTACTTACACACCTTAACACAACTTCTCTACTTACACACTAATCTATCCCAAACAATTATTCACACAACTATCTAACAACAATACACAACTTATATACAAATGTATGATGACATAAACAACTTAGGTATCTAAATTGCAATACTTCTTCTCTAGTTGTTGAAGAAGTATTCTTCTCTTTCACTTGAATGAAGGAAGCTTGGATCACTTGGAAACCAAAGCTTAAGATTATATGATCAAAGGGTTTTTGAAGATATGAAATGAGATCTACAACAGAAAGTTTTAGTGTGCAAAAGGTAAGTAAAAATCGAGGTGAAGGATGGTATTTATAGGCAGAAAAACTAGACAGCTGGAACCTACTGGAGCGTGGCCGGCCCCCTTAAATAGGGGGGCGGTCCCCTTAATTTTAAGGGGGGCGCCTAGCAAAATTATGGGGGCCGCCCATGCCAGCCGTTACCCAGTTTTGTCTTTTTGTGAGGAAGGTTTTTCTAGAACATTTTTACTGATTTTGGTTAAAAATTTGAATTCATAAATTTATAGAGAATTAAACCTTTTTATTTATTACCAAAATTGTTTTTCTAAAAGATATAAAATGTTTTTGACAATTTATAAAAAAACTAGTTATTAAGAAAATGTTCCTTTGATCATATAATGCATTAAGCACTTGTTTATTCATACCTTAAGTGATTAAGTTGTAGAAATGAATTTTTACAACTAAATACTTGTTTATTTGATAAGTTTATGTTTAATGAGTTTATATTTTGTGATCATTAAAACATAGAGATATGAATAATGTTTTAGGCATTATTTATGTCAACAAAGCTTTTCCCTTCCTCTTCCTCCACCTTGTAGTGTAAGCCTTGGAAGTGGTAGGCTTTCCCTTCCCCTCCTTTGCTTTAGATGTGGAAGCCTTTCCCTTCATCCTCATCCCCCTAGTGCAAGGCTTGGAAGTGGTAGCATTTAGTGGTGTGTCCATTTCTTCATCACTGGATGATATGTCCAGTTCTTCATCCTCATCACTGGATAACATGTACATTTCTTCATCCTCACCACTGGATGATATGGCAATCACTTCTACAATTGTCTGCATACCTTTATTCCCCATCCCCATATTTTGGTGGTTTGCCCTAACACACCCATTTTCAAGAAACTTTATCCCTTTTTTAAGAGATTCCAGTTTTGCATCGAACCTAATCCCCTTTTCAAGATAGCCTATCCTTTTTTCATGATCTTCTAGTTTTGCATTCACCTTACTCACGTTTTCAGTATCTTCACAGCCCTCATCAAGTTTCCCCTCTCCCTTATTGCTGTTTTGAGTATCTTCACAACACCCATCAAGTTTCCCCTCCCCCTTATTCCTGTTTTGAGTATCTTCAAAACCCTCATCAAGTTTCCCCTTTCCCTTATCATTTACAGATTGGTATCATTGAAAAAGGGGCTAAATACATAATAATGACCATTTGTAGACTATATGTGTAATACACAAAAATCAAAACATTGAAAAATAATACACTGACCTTTCAAGACTTCAGTTTCTTTGTGCGCATATGTAAAACCCCAAAATTAACATAATCCGAAATGACAAAAATACCCTCCGAATTTGAACTTTTAAGAATCTATAAAATATATAAGTAATCCTTGTGAACATAACCTTAAGTTACATAAGTATTTAAGTTACGTGTAAACCTTACATTATGTAAATAAGAAGTAACGCATAAATAAAATCCTACATCTAAAGACTAGGCGAATTAATTTTTTTTATGCACTTGTGATCTCCAAACTTTCGGCCCAAATTGCTAAATAAGAAGATATTGAACTTGTTTAAGCCTAGCCCAAGATAACCCACCCATTCTCTATTTTGGCCCATCAAACTACACGGCTCATTCTTTTTCTTTTGTATAACCGAACCTTACCTCCTTCCCATCCTATTATACGTACAAAGAAAAAGAAAAAAAACCCTAACTATCAAAAAAAAATGTCGGCTTTCTCTTGCTGCTGCTCCTTGTCGATCTGCTGCTCTCTTTTGTTCTGTTGATTCGGTCCAAGTTAGCATCATAAGGTAATCTTGTTTTCATGTTGTTCAATCCATTCGTGTTCTTGCTAAAAACCCTAAATCGATCCATTGTTCTTGTTGTGTGTTTCTGCTGTACGAACCAAGAAGGAGAAAAAGGAGGAGTTGGTGATTCGTGTATTCGTGTTCTTGTGTTCTTCGATCACGCTACTAGGGTATTGTATCATCCTCTTGTTGATTCTTGTGTGTTTTTATAGTCCTTGTCGAGTATTGATGTCACATGAAATAATAAAAGGATTCACATAAAATCATGAACATGAAAACCCTAAAATCTAAGATATATAAATCGACCATGTGTTTACATGATGATTTTGATTGTTTTGATTATGTTAAGACCTGTAATAATCGACCTACACACATATGAACACATCTAAAATCGTTTTATGTCGATAATTAATGATTGGAATGATTAAACTTTAAGTATATGCGTGAAAACCTAAAAACTGCTACTGGTCTGGAATTTATACGACTTTGAACGACTATATAAAAATAATGGTAACGTGTATTGATGAACTCAAATAAGTACATTTTATTACTATCATTTATCCTATTAATTTGACTTGTTTTACTATATTATGTATGAGGATTGATACTTAATTGTTTACTTTTGTAATTCTCAGGTAAAAACAAGCATTTGGTGAAACTTAGCTATTTTGGACTAATTAAGGAGCAAAACGTGCATAAAGTGAAAGTCTACTGACATGGACAAGATCAAGTCAATTCTGCTCCAGATGCGCCGCATCTCACTCTCAACATGCGCCGCATCTCTATCAAGATATCACCAGATACGATCCAAGATACAAGAGGACATGCGCCGCATCTAATAAAGAGTTACGCCGCATCTTCTGGCGGTGTACGAATATTCCTGAATATTATAATCTTGGACCCCACGCGAAGTTAAGTACATGCGCCGCATCTACTTAGTAGATGCGCCGCATCTTCCCTCAGACAGAAACTATAAATACCCCGTAGACCAGACGAATTAAAAAGTTCCAAAAACCCTAACACCGAAGACCGAACAGTAGGAACAAAGGACGAATTCAGTCAAGGAGGCAGCACAAGACACACCCAAATCAAAGATACAAGAGCTGTAAGAAGGTGCTGCATGTATTTAATTCATTAAGTAGTTTTGTTTTATTGTGTTAGCAAACTTTAATTCATCAGGATTGGTGGCTTGTGTAATGTGACAACGGAAAGATTGCACTCCCTTTAATACTTGCTTTCCCATTAATTAAAGTTTATATGTTGATGTCTTTGGTTACTACTTATTAGTGCATTGATAACCTCTGTGTTTATTAGTGGCTTGCGGGCATTTGACTGCGGGACATAATGTGGCTCCCACGGTTGTTTCTAAATTGATCACTTAGGAATAACTTTTAGACATAAGTAATCATTAAGGGTTTACTCGCCGATAAGAATAGGACCAACGAGAAAGGATTAACTACATACACTTCATATAAAGCTATCAATAAAACAAGTGACAATCTACTTAATTATAAGGACAGCCCTCTTATTGTCTCGAGTATTTATCTGTGTACGTGTGTGCTACTTGCTGATTCGTGCCTATTGGTTTATTTTATTATTTTAATTGCAACAAACCGTGCCAGTCTCTCAGGCTGAAACCCCCTTGCGTTAGGATATTAAAATACTGATTAGAATAACGAGATAATACGTTCCACTCTTAGTGATCGACACTCTACTTACCATTATCTTCATACTGACCGGGTACACTGCTCGTTAAGTGTGTGTGTTATTGATAAGTCGGCTAAATATAAATTTAAAACTTGAGTAGGCATTAAAACTGCTAAACCGCAACGACACATCACGCGCATCAAGTTTTTGGCGCCGTTGCCGGGGAGTGAATTGTTATTATCTGTTAATTTGATTAGTATTTTAATTAGTTTTTTTTCTTTATTAGATTAATTGCATCATTGTACTATTTTGCATATTTGTTGTATTGTGTGTTAATTGTTTTCTTTTATTTTTGTGTGTTTATTTTTGTTTGTGTGTTTAATTTTTTGTTTTTATTTTTCGTATTTTTCTGTTCTGCTATCGTTGTACTGTGCTAAATCAAACGATACGGCGCATCTGATCTCTCAGATACGGCGTATTGCGTTTAATTTTTTTAATACAACGCGTTTAATTAATTCGATACAACGCATCTTTTCCCCAAGATACGGCGTATCTGTTTTTAATAAGAAAATTTTTCTAAGCGATAAAGTAATACGACGCATCTGCTTTTGCAGATACGGCGTATCTGTTTTTGATAAAAATTTTTTCTAAACATTCACGCCATACGACGCATCTGCTTTAGCAGATACGGCGTATCTATTATTTTAATTAAAAACAGTTTGCGAATTATTAAACAAATACGGCGTATCGATCTCTGTCGATACGGCGCATCTTACTGAATCAAAAATCTTTTATTTTTAAACGTAACGATAATACGGCGCATTAACTTTCGTTAATACGACGCATTTAATTTTAATTAGATAAGCTGATTTTTGATTAATTAATTCGATACGGCGCATTCTTAAATTCTAAAGCGGCGTATCTATTTTCTGAATAAAGTCTGATTAAATTTTAACGATTATAAGATACGGCGTATCCAACTCTTTGGATACGGCGCATCGTCTGCAGATATCAGTAACTTTAATTTTTCGTATTCCGTTTTCGTTATTAATTATCTGATATATTACTTTCTCGAGCATACCCTACTGATGCTTTTCGTGATTGTTTCAGAAGGATAATGGAAGGATACGGAGAACTGATTGACTTCGACTTCGAAGCCAATTTTATGAATGAAGTATTAGTGCATGATAAATCACTCGAACGTTACGATGGGGACTACATTGAACTTAATGACCTTAATGGACCATTGGAATCCAATGACCTGTTCATGGATGATGCTGAACCTGAGTTAGAAGAAGGAGAAATTGTGGATAGTCCAAAAGTCAACGTTATTAATACTAGGAATTACGATGAATTTGAGGGATATGATGGTTCTTGGGATTATGGTAGAAGGATCCACGCCAATTGTGCTTACAATTTGCAATTCCCATGCATGATTGGATACAAATGTATTGACGCCAATTTCTTTCCTATTTTGCCGATCAATGTTATGTCAAGAAGCTTTTACAATTCTATTATGAGAAATAAAGTGGAGTGTAGGGGAAAGAATGTAGTTGGAGCCTTCATTAATGTCCCGATCTTCGTTGGACGCTTTACTATTGTAACTGAGTTCGCCGTTGTTGAAGACATGAATGCCTATCGTGACAGCAGTATGGGCGACGTGATTGTTGGAAAACCATTCTGTAGGGAGATCACTATTAATGCAAAGCGATTTGAAGGAAAGATCACCTTTCAATGTGGAAGCGACGTTATCACTTATATGATGCCCCGAACTCACCCTGGATTTAAACATGCTACTAATAGGGTCTGCCACAAATTCTCTCCATTCCTTTTTATTAGCAATGATGACATGAAGAGAGGGATTGAATATCCGTATCAGATGATGGAAGAATTCTATAAAGGAGTTTTGAACTTGGGACCTGAATATATACGTGACGAATTAGTTGCTAAGTGGATCCTACACGGCAATGTAGGAGTCAATGATCGATACTAAGGAGCTGAACGTGAGTCTAACTTGAAGACTCTGGAATAAAGACAAGTGCTTACCGGGAGACAACCCGGATTTATCTTTTATTATTCTGTTTTCTGTGTCGAGTCAGTCCAGGCCGCACGAAGATACGGCGCATCTCAACTCTGAGATGCGACGCATCTCCTGCAATGGTCATATCTTATTTTATTTTTCTGCATTTTTATTTTCGACTTTAAAACTATTTATCAGTTTATTTTAATGCGGCGCATCCCTGGTTAAGGATGCGGCGCATCTTTATTCTGATCCGTATTTATTCCAGGCTCGATACGGCGTATCTTCTTCAATAAGATACGGCGCATCGACTGACCTGATGATTTTTAGTTTTAATTTTTAAGTTTTATTTTTCCTAACTACTAATGTATTATGCAAGTTTGAACCTTTCTTATCTTAGGTGTGTTTTAAAGTGTTAGTGGTATTATAGTTTCCTGGATTTCCTGTGGATACATCAAGTATGAAGCTTTAACGTTCTAATCCACAAGAAGTTGATTTTTGCTTTTATACTAATGGAGGATCATACCGAGCAAATCTCAGGGGAGTTTTTCTGTTCTAATTCTTTTATTTTCCAGTTTTTAACCTTTTATACAAACAACGAGGACGTTGTTTAACTTAAGTGGGGGGATTGGAGAATTAGAACACTTAACACTTACTTGTCCTAAACTTTTTCAAAAATTATGCTTAAAATGTGCTTAATATATCAAACTTAAAAATTTTTTAGCATGTTTTTGTTTAAGATCTAAGTTACATAACTGCACACATGACGTTATTTTCAAAAATTGTGATTTTTCAAAATTCACAAATCTATGAGTGTGCCGGTGACTTGTAAACTTTAGAACTTGGCTTGTATACTATTCGAGACCACCATAATGAGTATTATTTATATAATTGGAATGACTTGTCTAAATTGGTAAAATTCTAGGATTACACCAAATAGCCTTTATATGTTATGTGTTATTAGCTAACTACACTGGTTAGTTAACCCCCGTATAAACCCTTTTGTTACTCTCATTTTTAGAGTAAGATACCCCTAGAAAAACACTCAGAGCCATTCCTTTCGTTTCTTACACCTATGTTTAAAATGTTTCGTTACACCCTTACACCTTAGCCTACCCTGTAGATTAGAATCCGTGGTTGGTTAATTGCTATAGGCAGAGTGTGTTTCCTTACATTACCTGTGTTCGTGTGCGTAATTCATTATCTATGGTTAGGTCGGGAAATTGCACAATGCAAATTGGAGTGAAAGTAAATATTGTATATCTTTGAGTTTATTTTCCGTGTGTTTACTATTTTCACTATTACCATTATTTCTGAAGTATGAAAAGTATGAATAAAAATTATCCGGAAAGAAAGTTGTAGTGATGTGGTGAAATTTTACACATCTATGTTTAAGTTTAAAAAAAAAAAAAAAAAAAAAAAAAAAAAAAAATCGAAAAAATAAGAAAAGAAAAAGAAAAAGAAAGAAAAGTTGGATGTTTATTTTAACCAACTTATGTAAAGTTATGTAAGTGGTCGATATCACCACTATTTGTTGTATTATATCTATGGATTGAATGGGAATTGGCAGTTATGGGAACGCCAGTTAAGGTTTATTCTTTGATTAAGATTTTGTTGAGTATAATTCGTGTCTACCTAAAGCGTGTGTTTCAAGTGTTAAAGCGTGAGTTATTCAATGATATGAGTCTTATTCATGGGATGGTTGGGATAGTGATTAACCACACTTAGGATTTTAATTTATTTGTTTTGTTTATTTTTATTTTTACACCAATTTATATCCCAAATGTTATCCATGCCCTATATTATTCTTTATCCAACCGAACCTTTGATTTATTGAGATTAGGGATTTGAGCAATCTTAAGTATCGTAGTCGTGGATTCGGCTATGTATTTATGATTTTGTCGCCCTTTTTGATATATTATTATTGGTGAAGTTTGGACCTATCTTTAGCCTATTCGAGTTAAGGATTTGAGCAATTGCAAGTATCGTGTTCGTGGATTCGATCATGTATTTGTGATTTTGTCGCCTTTTCTGGAATTTGAGATCGATAGTGATTAAGAATAATTAACCCTTAAGCCTAAAAACCCTTTTTACCGCTTTAGACTTGTTATTCCTTAGCTTTAGTGGTGGAGATGTGTATACTTGCCAAGCTTATGATAGAATATTCGTCGCGACTGGACAGTTAAACGATTAGATTTGATTTTATCGACTTATTTTATTTTACCTCTAATTCGTTAAGTGTTTAGTTGTGTGATTATGAATTAAACGAATACATGCTTAAATATAAAAATAAATCCTAACATCTTTTAGGATACATTTTCATAAATGAAATTCTAAGGTTTACTTGGGGACAAGTAAAGTTCAAGTGGGGGGATATTTGATGAACTCAAATAAGTACATTTTATTACTATCATTTATCCTATTAATTTGACTTGTTTTACTATATTATGTATGAGGATTGATACTTAATTGTTTACTTTTGTAATTCTCAGGTAAAAACAAGCATTTGGTGAAACTTAGCTATTTTGGACTAATTAAGGAGCAAAACGTGCATAAAGTGAAAGTCTACTGACATGGACAAGATCAAGTCAATTCTGCTCCAGATGCGCCGCATCTCACTCTCAACATGCGCCGCATCTCTATCAAGATATCACCAGATACGATCCAAGATACAAGAGGACATGCGCCGCATCTAATAAAGAGTTACGCCGCATCTTCTGGCGGTGTACGAATATTCCTGAATATTATAATCTTGGACCCCACGCGAAGTTAAGTACATGCGCCGCATCTACTTAGTAGATGCGCCGCATCTTCCCTCAGACATAAACTATAAATACCCCGTAGACCAGACGAATTAAAAAGTTCCAAAAACCCTAACACCGAAGACCGAACAGTAGGAACAAAGGACGAATTCAGTCAAGGAGGCAGCACAAGACACACCCAAATCAAAGATACAAGAGCTGTAAGAAGGTGCTGCATGTATTTAATTCATTAAGTAGTTTTGTTTTATTGTGTTAGCAAACTTTAATTCATCAGGATTGGTGGCTTGTGTAATGTGACAACGGAAAGATTGCACTCCCTTTAATACTTGCTTTCCCATTAATTAAAGTTTATATGTTGATGTCTTTGGTTACTACTTATTAGTGCATTGATAACCTCTGTGTTTATTAGTGGCTTGCGGGCATTTGACTGCGGGACATAATGTGGCTCCCACGGTTGTTTCTAAATTGATCACTTAGGAATAACTTTTAGACATAAGTAATCATTAAGGGTTTACTCGCCGATAAGAATAGGACCAACGAGAAAGGATTAACTACATACACTTCATATAAAGCTATCAATAAAACAAGTGACAATCTACTTAATTATAAGGACAACCCTCTTATTGTCTCGAGTATTTATCTGTGTACGTGTGTGCTACTTGCTGATTCGTGCCTATTGGTTTATTTTATTATTTTAATTGCAACAAACCGTGCCAGTCTCTCAGGCTGAAACCCCCTTGCGTTAGGATATTAAAATACTGATTAGAATAACGAGATAATACGTTCCACTCTTAGTGATCGACACTCTACTTACCATTATCTTCATACTGACCGGGTACACTGCTCGTTAAGTGTGTGTGTTATTGATAAGTCGGCTAAATATAAATTTAAAACTTGAGTAGGCATTAAAACTGCTAAACCGCAACGACACATCACGCGCATCATGTATTTAGTTGGTTTTTTAGTCTAGAACTAAATTCAGGAAAATAGCTTTCTGGAGAAATTAATCTTGTAATTTTTAGAGGTCGGGAAGGTTACTTTTTGATTTTTGGAAAATTAAGTGTCTAACTGAATTTGTATGTCTGGAATAACAGTCCGGGTTTTTGATTTATCATTTGCAAACCATAATGAATTAGAAGGTTTCTTTTGAACTAAGTAATATATCACATGTTAGCTAATTATTGGAATTTTTTTAGAATTTTATAAATTTTCTAGACTGGGAAAACAAATACATAATTGTCGGGTGTTTTATTAGATACGATTCTGGAATAGGTAGTAGAAATAGATTTTTCATTCGTAGATATGCTTAATAATAAATTCTTCAAAAATTAAGGTAATTTCTTAAGAAATATAGGAGCGTGTGTGAATTTTTGTGAATTTTTATTCTGAGATCTCATAAGGATGAAAAATCGTGCAAAACAGTACTAATTTAGGTGTTAAACCTGTGAAAAGTTTTAAAAGGTATAAAAAGGGTGTTAAGTGTTTATTTTTCAAACCAAAGGGTTTAAATGATCATTTTCTAAAACTAAAGGACTTAACTTGTAAAAAACATGTAACTTGGTAATATTTGCATTATGAACCTTGAACTTATGTAAATGACATTATGAACCTTAAACTACTAAAGTGGTCATCTTAAATACTTATAAGTTGATAACGGGAATGTTGATGGCTAAAGTTACTGAATATGGAAAGTTACCTAAGATGGAGAGAAAACTAAATTGAAACTATGAAATCATAAACTTATAAGTAAACTTATAATTCATGTAGATTCGCTGAAGAAGGAGTTTGTTTCCGATCCTTGTGTTTATAGTTGTGTGTCTCACTGGCGATCTAAGGTACAGATATTCTGCCCTTTTTCAGTAAGGGTTTTTTTTCATTCCCTTTCCCTTCAGTTTTTCATTCTCCTTATTAGGATTCCCTATACCATTGCTATGTTCCCTTCTGTTTGTGAACCTTTCATGTGATCTCTTGTTTTGTGAGCTTTCTAGGATCTCTCTCTCTCATGTTCTGATATGTTTCACTTCTGAGATGATTTCCTTATTATAATCCTCTTTGCTTGAACCTTTTTCATGATTCCCTGTTGATACGACCTCTGATATAAAATCTAGTATGTGAAAACTTTTTTAATTATGACCTGGAAATGTTTGAAAAAAATCAGTTATTTTAAAAGAATGATTATGAATGGTGATATGATACTATTTTTATATGACATTTGTTAACTTTTGTGAAAACTAGTTTTAAAGAATATTTTATGAAAAACCGTTTTGCAAGATTATTTTATGAAAATTATTCTGAAAGATCATTTTATTGAAAAACCATGATTAAAGAAATGCTTTAAATGAACTTTTGACAGGAACCCCTAAAATAAACTTTTGCTACGAACTTTAATAATGAACCTGTGAAATTCTTTTCTGAACCATTTGGTATAGTCCTTATAATCTGAACTTAACTTTGATATAAAAACTCAATTTGATAAGCTTTGATTTGAACCTTGACTTTTATTTTTGAAACTATTTGACATGAACCTTTTGCCATGTACCCTTACGATATGACTTTTGATTATTTTGATAGTATATTTGACCTTTGACCTACAGTTTGATATTACGAGCCAATCACTAGGCATGAGGGTTTCATGTCCATGTCATTGACGCACCTTTGACATGACTCTAGGGCAGGAGAGTGATGACCTGTTCCGTCCCTTATTTATTATCTGCTATGGCCATTATGATTATGATTATTGATTTGTCTGCGGGGGCGTATGGGTGCATCCTAGATTTGACCTGTTTCTGTTTAATAGTTATTTGTTAATTGTTATATATATCTGGTGACTGGTGGTGTGTGCGATACACGTCTTTCACATATCTGGGAGCTAGCTACTCTATTTGGTTACATTTGAGATGATATGATTTGGTTTGTTTCTGGGCTCGTGGTGGATTACTGACCTTCCCTATTTCCTTTCTTACTTTGTACCTTTATCTATACCTTATGTTATTCCATTGCACTATATCATACATGTTCGTTTTCTTTTGCTTTCGTTTTCGTTTATATATATCTGTTCACTGGGCTTTTTAAGCTCAGCCGCATTTCTTTTCCTGCGGCAGGTTTTAGTTGGAAGATGGGTATGAGTGAAGAGACTTTTGGACTTAGAAGACTTGATAGTTATTCTGGATTAGAGTTGATTAGAAGTTATTGTTAGAAATTGTATTCGCTTTTGTAACCTTGTAATTTCAGTATTTCATTTGTAACCTTTGAGATTCCTTGTATTACTGTAATGTATGCTTTGTTTTGATCTGATATGAAACCATTAGTGTGACATATTTACCCTTGTCGGATTGGGGTGTTACAGCATATTCCCATAAGTCATCAAGAATCTCATCAGACATTTCATCCATTTCTATCCAAGTGTCCCCATATTTAGGTTGAATAAACGCTACCATATCATCGGTTAAATCAAAATTGCTCCAGTCCTTGTCTGCCATTGTACGAAATCGTGTGAAAAATAATCGACTTTTGGTCTCTAGTAGAGGAGTGTGTGAGGATTAAAGCGGGAAAACACGGGTTGTGTAGCTATTGGGTAGATCCAAGTGTGAAGTTTAGGGTTTTACTTAAGTTGCACACTTGCAAATAATGTACCTTGACTTAAGTATTGGGTTTGACTAAAATGGGCCATATCATATGCCAGGATCCGTTATCTTAACTATTAGTAGTCAACAAAGAAAGTCATCTTTTATCTTCTTCCCCAATTCAAACACTCATCAAAACCCTACCTAAACCTTAAAATAACTCATTCAATTGAAATGGCTTAATCATCATCTTCTGTTCGAAGTCGTCGTCCTCCACCACCTACCCATTGCGAACATGAGGAACCCTGTTGGGATTTATATTTGAGTTGATAAATACAAAACAATATGTGAAGAATGAAGACAATGCAAAATACGAGGGACTTAGAAGACGAAGAAGATTTTACTTATTAGTACTTTGTAAACCTAATTCTCTATTATATAAAGAGATGCAGGGTATTAGGTTTAATGTGTGTCAAGATATAAACACCAAAGGTGTGTGTGTAACCTAGGCGTGTAGATTATAGAAAACGCCAAGGGTTAGGTTTTGTTTAGCCTTAAGATTATTTGATCCCTATTACAAGATGTGTAACACGTACTACACTTGATCAAGTAGTATTGGGGCTGTTAGTTTGTAATTGTGGTTGTTAGAGATGATGACGAGAAACCTTGTTCAATAACAATGATGTTTTACTTATTCCACTGTGCATCTTATTGTCTTTGTTATTGTTATCCCTAGATAAGATCTAATCAATCTGAGCTTACAAACGATTTATCAGGTGGTATCAAAGCTCAGGGAGCTCGTGATCTAGGGATTTGTAAGGTTTTTACAGAAGAAGGAAGAAAAATTTGAAGTTGTTTTTAATTTTCGTAACTTTCTGCAGTGCTGTTTTCAAAAGGCGATATCTCATTCGTTAACCGTTGGATCGGGCTGAAAGTTTTATTGGAGATTTTGTGCATATCAAGGTACATTCTCACTGGAGGGATCTTCAATCTAAGCTTTTAATCATCAGGTATAAATTTTTGAAAACTGCTGCAGAGAAGTTCCAGTTTTTCGAATTTTTAGGGTGTCTATGATATTTAACTTCTTGAATTTGGTTTTATTTCATTTAATTCATTATGGAAGTTGGTTATACTTTGTTTGGTGCCTATAATTCATGGAAGAAAGCAGTATGATGAAGGTACGATTGGTTTTCAAGGTTTTCATGTTAATATGTTTTTTTAGGGTTTCTAAATAAATCGATTATTAGGATTTTGCAAAGATATTCTGTTTTTCTTTACTCGACCAATCACAGTTTGTCAAAAGGTTTTTCTTTGGTGTTGCTTGCACTCTCATGACCTGTTAAGGTTTTGCATATTGGTCTTGAACGATAAGTCTACTGTTAGGGTTTTGTATCTTTAAACGATTGATGCTTTTGATTTTTAATATTGTATTATTGGAAAACCCTAGTTAGCAAGATAAATTGGATGTGGAGTTGCAGATTGGTATGGATGTGATAAAAGAATCAGTTGAAGTTTTGATTCGAAGAAGTTTTTTTGGAACTGATTCTTATGCAACAAATTATTTAGGAGTAACTCTACTCCTTATGACTGAAGTTACTGGTACCACGAAGATGGAGTAGATCTACTTGTGTTGATTAAGGTTATTGGAACAAACCCTAGCTCTCACAAATTAACCTCTGCCTTGATACCTATATCTTTTGCCACCCTGTAATGTTTATCTAGGTTTTCAAGTTTGTACTGCTGGTCGAAAGGTTAGTACTGCTCATCGAAAATTAGTACTGCTACATGTAAGTTTGAACTGCTCATCGAAAATTAGTACTGCTACCTGTAAGTATGTACTGCTACGTTTGTTTTATTAAGTTAGTACTGCTGTTGTGTACATTTGTACTGCTCGATAAAGGTTAAAACTGCTCGATGATGTTAGTACTGCTAGACGATACTTAGTACAGCTTGTGTGATATTGATTCAATGGTTCTTGGTTTGCAAGTTGAAGATTTACTGCCTATTATTGTGTTAATATTGCCCATTTGTGCTGCTCATTGAAGGTTCATAATATAGCTTACAACTTGATGCTGCTACATTTAATTATTTATGTTGCTTGTTTGGTACTTACTGCTATTCGAAGGAGCTCATTCCTACTGCAAAGGTAATTCGAGATGGTGCTTTATTGTTGGAGTGATAATGGTGATACAAGGGAGCATGGGCTGCATATTATTTGTTACATGGATGTTCAAATATTAAGGAAATAGTAGTACATGGTTTTGGTTTTTGGCTGTTGGACATACACACTGAAGATTGGATTAAGGGTTATGTGAAACCCTAATGTGGTAAAAGTTCTTTACATGTTTTTGTTAATTCATGTTTACTACTGGTTTTTGAGTTTTGATTAATTTGAAAGATATTGGAAACACACACAAGAAGAATGGTTTTGGTTTATTTGTTCATAAATGGTTAGAGGCTCGTATTTCTTGGAATATTTGATTACGAAGATGATTGATTATCACCTATTTGAAGTTGAAGTGGAGTTTCATAGGTTTATGTTCTTATCAAATTTTTAAATGGCTGACTACGTTTACAGGTAACTTTTTCGTGCGTTAATGTTGTGACGATGACTTGTCAAATCTAGCAATAGGTCTTTTCTATCACTTAAAGGAGTTACATTGCAGTGCTCAGTGTCTCATTGAAGATGAGGATTTTGTCAAGAGATTGCGGTCTACTTATATGGTGTTAATATAATTTCAAAGTCATATGGATAGTGCAATACATAAGACATAAGTTTGGTTTGTTCGACTTCAGCATCAAGTTCGTAATATTTAGTTTTCTTCATCCGTGATCATTACATCGAGCTTACAGAATTGAAGATTCAAAAAATGGTTAACATATGGGTTTCAGGGGAAGCTTAATGTTAAAATGTTTAACCATCTACATGCACCATTTGAGAGGAAGGTTTTAACAACTGTAAGTCGTTATTACTACTGACGGTTTAAGTTTCTATTGTCTTGGATTAATTATTAGTGAGGAAAACTTAATGGAGGGTAATTCAAGACATTAGAAGAATGAATTTGAAGTTTGATATTGGTTCGTGGTTGTCAAGATCAAAGTTGCATCTACTTAGCGTCTCCTAGTGGATAATGACAAAAAGGGGAATAAGTATTTACATGTTTTGCAACTTGAAGATCCTTGGTGGAACATGTTATTTAAGTTCACGAGGTGAGCTTAAGGGGAAGATTGTTTCATTCATGGAAGATAAAGACGAAGGTTTTGTAATTATCAACTAGGGGTAGATTGTTGGGATTTATATTTGAGTTGATAAATACAAAACAATAAGTGAAGAATGAAGACAATGCAAAACACGAGGGACTTAGAAGACAAAGAAGATTTTACTTATTAGTCCTTTGTAAACCTAATTCTCTATTATATAAAGAGATGCAGGGTATTAGGTTTAATGTGTGTCAAGATGTAAACACCAAAGGTGTGTGTGTGTGTGTGTAAACTAGGCGTGTAGATTATAGAAAACACCTAGGGTTAGGTTTTGTTTAGCCTCAAGGTCGTTTGATCCCTATTACAAGATGTGTAACACGTACTACACTTGATCAAGTAGTATTGGGGCTGTTAGTTTGTAATTGTAGTTGTTAGAGATGATGACGAGAAACCTTGTTCAATAGCAATGATGTTTTACTTATTCCGCTGTGCATCTTATTGTCTTTGTTATTGTTATCCCTAGATAAGATATAATCAATCGGAGCTTACAAACGATTTATCGAACCCGTTATTCAACAAACATCACAAACCATATATCATCCTTTATGCAGATAGATTGCATCAGCCACAAATTCAAATTAACAACATTTACAACTGGACTACATAAACCATCATATCAACCTACATCAAACTTACAAGACATTGTCTATGGACAAACCCATATGGTTTATCCTACATCAGTTACTTACAAAACACTGTCTATGGACAAACCTATATGGTTTATCCGAATCAGATAGTTACAAAACATTGTCTAATCATTCGTCAAGTTTTTTCGTGCCCACCATACATACAGGCTACTATGGATAAACCCATATGGTTTATCCGAATCAGATACTACAAAAGCTGTTTATACAAGATCATTCATCCAACTTACAAACAGTTTCAACCATTGTCTACGGACACAAAAATAGAGGACCACGTTAAACCATCTTGAACAACCATCAGCACACATCAAACTTCAAAACTATTTGTGACGTGTTTGTTTCATCAGTTAGAAAGAAGCGGACCTTTGTACCTGGACCAAACTGTTGACATAAATAAATGCCTAAAAACATTATCAATATTTATTCATATCTCTATGTTTTGATGATCACAAAATGTAAACTCATTAAAACATAAACTTATCAAATAAACAAGTATTTAGTTGTAAATATTCATTTCTACAACTTAATCACTTAAGGTATGAATAAACAAGTGCTTAATGGATTATATGATCAAAGGAACATTTTTTTAATAACTAGATTTTTTATAAAACATCAAAAACATTTTATATATTTTTGAAAAACATTTTTGGTATTAAATAAAAATGTTTAATCTTTTATAAAAATATGAATTCAAATTTTTAACCAAAATCAGTTAAAATGTTCCAGAAAAACCTTCCCCACAAAAGGACAAAATTGGCCAACGTTCAGTAGGGGCGGCCCCCTTAATTTTACTAGGCGGCCCCCTTAATAATTAAGGGGACCGCCCCCGCTCCAGTAGGCTCCAGCTGTCCAGATTTTTCCCTATAAATACCAGCCTTCCCCTGGATTTTTTCTCAACCCTTTTGCACTAAAACTTTCTGTTGTAGATCTCATTTCATATCTTAGAAAAACCTTTGATCATGTAATCTTAAGCATTGGTTTCCAAGTGATCCAAGCTTCCACCATCCAAGTGCAAAAGAAGAATACTTCTATTAATCAAGATTAGAAGTATTACAACTTAGTATCATCATGTTACTTAAGTTGTGTGTTCAACAAAGTTTGTAAATCATTCATTCATTTGTATGTAAAGGTGTGTGTTGTAGATTAGTGTTGTGTGTAAGTAGTGAAGATGTTGTATAAGTAGTTGTGGTATAGAAGTTGTGAGGTCAAAATGTAGAAGTCGTGAAGCCGTGGTGTAGAAGTTGTGAAGCCGTAGCTTAGAAGACATGAAGTCCTTGTGTTGAAGTCATGAAGCCGTAGCATAGAAGCTGTGAAGCGGTCGTGTTAAAGTTGTGATGTCCTAGTCGTGAAGTCCTAGTGTTGAAGTCGTGAAGCCGTAGCCGTGTAGCGGTCGTGTTGAAGCCGTGAAGTCCTAGTCGTGAAGTCCTAGTGTTGAAGTCGTGAAGCCGTAGCATAGAGGTTGTGTAGCGGTTATGTTGAAGTCGTGAAGTCCTAAGTCATGAAGACATAGTGTTGAAGTCGTGAAGCCGCATCATAGAGGTTGTGTAGCGGTCGTGTTGAAGTCATGAAGAAGTCGTGAAGAAGTCGTGAAGCCGTTGTGAAGAAGTCGTGAAGAAGTCGTGATTAAGTCGTGTAGAAGTTGTGTTGTGAAGTTGTGAGATTGGTTCTAGCTACGATTAGAACTCGACATTTAGCTTTGTGTCGTTAAACCTGTGTAAGCCAAAGTTATGTACGGTTTTCTCCGCCATAAGGGAGCTTGTTGAAGTTGTGAAGAAAACTCTTGAGCAAGGTGTGCTCGGGGAGTGGAGTAGGGCAAGGAAGGTGTCCTTGTAGCCGAACCACTATAAATCTCTCGTGTCTCGGTTAGATCTTTCCATACCTTATTTATTTCTTTACTTGCATCGTCATTACTTTCATACACATAGGCTTATATAATTGCTAGTATTAATTAGAGGTCAACTTCACATAAAGATCAAATTGAAAATCCATTCAAGAAACCAAAACTTTTATAATCAATTTAAAAGAATACTTATATAACTAATAATAAGATTTATGTTTTATTTTTCATAAAAAACTAGAATCTAAAGTTATTAAAAGTATAAAACAAAGTTTTTATAATAAATTAAAAAGACGTAAACTTGCTGGGTTGGGGTGTTACTATTCAACCCCCCCTTCTAGTTTTCCACACAAACCCTGCTTCCTCTCTCAACTCCCTAAAACTAGCTTATGAAACAATTGCCACTTTCCTCTTCACCTTCCCTTGACCAACTATCATTGTTCTCTTACGTACTTCGAACACTTTCTCTATCCTTTCATGCTTCACAACAGCGACAGAGAACCTATACAAGTTGAACTTCTTCACAAGTCTTGATGGTATAGACTGTTACATAATGTACAAAACTTAACATTAGTTTTTTGGGGGAGATTCTATTAGACATTATGATCTATCAATCATCCTATCAGATACACAATACCTCAGACAAATGATAGCTATATATCTGATTAAGCAACTTTGTCACTACTACTTTCAAAACAAGCCAAATAAACAGAACAAAATAGAGGACCACATCAACCATGCATAAATGAAGTATAGCAGCTAAAGATCCAACTCAAGCTCAAGCTCAAGCTCAAGCTAATGACAAGAGAAGAGTTGAAACAGAGGAAGCAGAGCATAAAGTCAACCATATCAAGTCTGTGTCAAAGCTACAACAACCTCACAAGCTATAATTTGATAGTTGTTTATTTTGTAATCTCATTGATATTGTAGCGTAGCATTAATTTGACTTTGAATTTCAGTTTGTATATAAACTCTCATTTGTACCTATTTTCATTTAATGTGAAATACAAATGTTTTACCCTCCATAATATTTTCTCTCCAATCATCAATAAACCAACATCCACACTAACATTAAGCGTAATAATTTAACAAATTGGCAAAGCTTCAATACACTTACAATTCGTCTATCTCTCCATAAGCATGCAATCTCTTTCTGTAGAATGCCATTTCTTCTTGGTCATGGACAGTGTGAAACGTCCAGTTACACATCCAGTTCATCCGACGGGCTTCAAAATCTGAATTTAATAATACAAAATTAGTTACAGATAATCCAAAATGTTACAATGATATCATATACTTGAAGTAGTTAAAGTTAATAAAGAAAAACATACCATAGTCATGTGCTTCATGACAGAGGGCATTCATGGCTATGTTGTTGCTGTATGTCTCCATCGTTGTGATGGCCCCTCCATCAGGTTCAAACAACATGACATTATATTCCTCCCCCGGGACAACCTGAGTAAACACTATCCACTGACCAGGGCTCATATTCAAGTCTTGAACCAGTCTCAACCAACCAGACCCAAACAGGAAGGAGTGGACGTATAGATCATAGAGATGTTCATTTTCCACCCTAACATTGTACTCAGTCGTGTTAGTGGTAACCACGACCGAGTCTGTAGGGGTTGGACCATTCAGATATTTCAGAAAATCTTCCGGCAACAACTGCATAAGCAGAGATGTGTTTGTTTCTTGCACTAAACATCTCCAAAACTGAGCACTTTCGGGTTTATAATTATGAAACTCCACCCCATCCTCACTGTAGCAAGTTACATAAAGCACATCCTCACCCTCTTCTATAAAATGTATGTAAGCAACATCCGAACATGTGATGTTGTGCATGACAAAATCATTCGACCTTGCTCCCTCAACAACACACACTAATTCTGAGACTCTTCTTAAACCAACTCTCCATCTAATCCCCTTACAGTTAACTAAGTAAATATAAAGATTCCCATGATAGGAACCTCCTAACACGTAATCATTATGCAGTTCCTATATATCAAAATTAATTTTTAAGCATTGTTAATTTCTTAAAACTAGTTTCTTAGAGAAATAAGAGTTAATTCATAAATAGTATTAACTTACAAAATCATCCAAAACATGTTCAGGATTGTCCACAGCGCAAACAAATTGATTCCCATACATATTTACTGCATTAACGATTAAGATTAACACAAATAACGTTTGAATGAAGTAAAAATCAGTAAATATTGTTACCTCGTATGTGTGTTGTTTGATTTTGCACGCCTTGCAAGTTCCGATGGTATGTGTTTGTGGGTGTGTGATTTGATCGGATGAGATAAGATAGAATGTGTTTGTGTGTGTGATTTGAGACAGTTAATGTGTTATACATGACTTAGGTTATTTGCAAAAAATGTCTTCGTCGATATTCATGCCTGAGGGTAGCTAAAAGGTGTTAAAGGCGGGAAAAAGTGGATTGATGAAATTCCCTCACGTGCAACGCACGTGAGGACTAACCTAACGGGATTTCATAATGAGCTTTAGCCAGAAAACTTAATTTGCAACTACAGTAACTCTTCACGGCTATTCTTGCCGAAAACTAAAAGTTCAGGGACAATATTTGCAGTTATTTTTTCCGATGACATCTTTTGCAATTTTGGTAAAGTTCAGTGACAATTTTTGCAGTTTACTCTTACCTTCACTTGGCTTGGTATCAATCAAGCCCAACTTTGAACAACACTCGCACTGTTAAAACATGTTAAACAACCAAAACATTGTTACATTCACTTCGTTAATTAGAGTTCTTTTCTCATATTAATGTTTTTTTACCAAAACAGTATTCTATTGGTTTATTTATTTAAGGTTTCTCAACGAGTGCTCGCACTACTTTAAATAATTAAATAAGGAGACGTTTAGTTTATTAATTACAAAATCAAAACTAATTAAGATAAATAATGAGATCACTTAATGTGTATTAAATGCAATATTAAATTTAATAAAAAAGTTCGAGATAAATTAGTGCACCTTAAGCGATGCTCTCAGAGCACTTATTAAACAATCCTTTATTAAATATAGTTTGTAACAAAATCTTTTTAACCAATATACATATTGTAATCATAATTTTTTATTTTATTTTTTTGCTTGCAACAGACCCCTATTTTTGACCAAAGCACCCAAGATATGGTATATCGGAAGAACTTTGATAATGTATTTCCAGTTACATCCTGACATGGTAATTAACTAATTAACCAATGCATGATGCATCTTAAAAGGGCATTTTCTAGGAGCGTAAAAAAACAATTTTCTTGTAGAGAAGGTTTTGTTCATGGGATAATTGTTTCTAAATGTATCGAAGTTGCTACTTTTTACTGAGATGTGTATCATTTTTTCCCCTAACAAATGTGCAAAACTTGCTAATCTTACCTATCTCAACACTTGACGGGGTTTTGGTTAGTGTTGATTACATAAATCTTCCTTGTGGCTAGGCCCAAATTGCAAGTTTCGTCCTAATGGTTGTTTAGCCAACGATTGTTTGCAACGTTAGTCCTTTTATATGCGTTTTTATATGTTAAACAATGAATAAACCATGTAGGTGTAACTTTATTATTGATCGATATTTATAGATTACAACCCTAATGGACCCTAACTCCACACCGAGCTTGGGTAATATTTAACATCTAATACTCCCCCGAAGTCCGAGCAGCGAAATCGCGATACCTCAGACTAGAGTATTAAAATAGAAAAGAAAAGAAAACCAACACATTAACGTAAGAAAAGCATAACTTTAGTCGACTCGTAACGAAACCGCACCAATGGTCGACTTTAGTCGACTGGTAACAACGTTCGACTGTAGGGACTGGTACCAACAGTCAACTTTAGTCGACTGGTTACAAAACCGTATGAACAATCGATTAACAAACAAATAATAAAACAACTATTTTTTTTTTTTTTTTTTGAAACTGTTGTGGATGATGAAGATTACTGTTGTCCCTCTTCTCCTTTTCTTCATTAGCTTGGGTAGAACCAGAATAAAGATGGATACATCTTTTTCTTCAGATTCACCAATACTTAGTAAATTTTTCCAAATACCAATATGGTATATGGCCAGAGTTTCATACGCCGTATGCTCTTTGCAAGATGCATATAGAATTATCAAATAAGCTTTAAATCATGTCTTTTTCCACGTGTTTTCCAATATTGCTCCAAAAACATTGAAAATAACAAACTTGAGCAATTAAGTATCAATTTAGTTATAAACATACAATAAATGAGCAATAATCGCGGTATAAATGATATATAAACATAGCATACATTTGATGTTATCAAATATCCCCCCACTTGACTTCTACTTGTCCTCAAGTAGACTCTAGATTAAGTAATTATAAAACATCCTAAACCTTGGTTTAGAAATTAAGCATCAAAGTAATTAACTCAACCAATAGTGCATAACCATTACACCTCACCAATAGGAAATGAAATTCGCTCATCTCTTGTAACTAATCTAGGGTGTTTATTTAGTGGTACACTCAATTGCACAGTGATGCGGGGTTTGTAAACCTTGCAAGGAAGTTTTACAATCATCTAGACAGTGTATCTAACCGTTGTATTGTAGTATAGGTAAGTCCAGGTGATTGATCGTTCTCTAGGAGAATAGTCTCGCAGTAGTTGTGGAAAGGTCGAAGTGTATGTCGAGATAGGTTTAGAGGTGAGGGATGATTCTTTTCGTATTTTTATGTTTTATGAAAGCAAATAAAATCTCAGGTTTTGGAAGATGGGCGGAATTACTTGCTAGTCAACTAAACCAAAACTAATGATAAATTGGAATTAAACTAATTAAAAAGAAAAGGTACAATTGGTGGTAACTCTTATGATAGGAAAAGCAGTGTTCACTTAGATTTAATTACTCCCTAGTTATCTCCTACTGATTTGTCAAATTGTCACGTCCTTGTTTTAATTGAGGCATTGTATTCCTTAATATTGGTCGTGGGGAGGTGCTGAAGTCTCCAACTCTATGAATATTAGTCTCCCCTAAAACCCTTAAAGTTTATTTAGTTTTATAGGATCTACAAGCCGCAATTCATGCAATCAATACAATGAGAAAAACCAATAATGCAATCTATGGTTGCGTTTTCTAAGACGTTCAAGCTAACATATATAAGAAACTAGCCAGTTTTCTTAGCCTAACGCGAGGCAATCAATTAAACAAGAGATGACAAATCAATTATCAACAAGTAGGTTTCATTAGATCTAAGCAAACACTAATTAATTTAAGCTAGCATGTTAAAGCAAAGAAAAGATAAACACATAATCAAACAATACGTAGACATATCGAATGATTGAAGGAATAACTTATCTTTATTGAAACATGAATTTCAAGGGCTGTAAAAGCCTCACAATAGCTGCTAAAATCGTTCACAAAACCCTACTCCAAGATTTTACACGAATTAATGAAAATATGCGAAAGTATATATAGTTTTAAAACCGTGACGGCGTCACTTGCAAAGTTTGACGCCGTCAGCTCGCCTCCAATTAGGGTTTCCTATTTTCCAAGTCACCGTTGTGACGGCATCACTTAGTATCTCTGACGCCGTCATGTGATGTCTGACGCCGTCCCTTTGTCCCTTTGTAAAAGCTCTGGGTCGTCTCTTGTTAACTTTGTAAGAAATCTTGGTCTTCAAATACACCTGATGCCGTCAGGTTATAAAGTCTTCAAATTTGACTGAGGCGTCGCTTGTTAATTCTGAGCCAAGAATCCATCTCCATTTTCATGTGACGGCGTCACGTTTTAATGTGTGACTCCGTCAGACCTCCTTATCTGATAGAATTCGGAACTTCGCCGTTTTCTTCACTTTTTCATCGTTTCAAGCCCAAAACATGCCATTTCCAGATTTCTCGTCCCAAGTAACTAAAATGCAAAAAGAAATGATTTAGGGCAATATTTGATCAGATAAATACGATTTTCGCCTTAAATGACCCTTTAAAAAGGTACCAAATAATTCCTCATCAAATATCCCTACACTTGGGATTTGCTTGTCCTCAAGCAAATATGCTTTTATCCTAATTAATTTACAAGTTAGGGGTCATTTAACATTAATATGAAAGTAATTACAACACACAATCGTTCCATGTTATTCAAAATAAGCACGAAAATTATACACTAGCACCTCAGATAAAGTGTTTGGATTCTTACATCTCTCGGGTGAATAAAGTTATATAACATATGGAAACGGAAAAATAAAACACTCTCTACCTGTCATAGCACATAGATTACCATAGGCTTGGGAACGGATCAAACCTCCACCACTTTGGCGTAAGCATCTAGGATTAACTATCAAAGAGGTCTTTTAAAGAGTTGTAACGTTAGGTGTAAGGGTATGGAAAAACAAGGTTTTGTTGGATAAAGAGAATTTTTACTGTTGGCAAGTCAATTACATGTACAATGAGGCGTTGCTAAGCCAACACTCGAATCGACTCGCTAACTACTAACTCTTTTTGTTATTTTCATGCCACTTTCTTGACTAAGACAAAACTAAAAGATGGGATGGTAGTCCGTATGTTTTTTTCTCTTTTCTTTTTCTACTTTTTTTTTTTTCTTTTTATCATTTTTTTCTCTCTTTTCTCTCTCTTTTCTCTTTTTTTTATATATTTTTTTTCATACACTCTTGCCCTACCATACAAAATAATACATCAAAGGGATTACTCGCAACCTCCCTACACTTGAACTTTTACATAAATGAAACTAACTAACGACCTGAATTAAGAAAATCAAAACACGTGGAGTACTTTAAACATTAATGCACATATAAGGGTAATAACATGACATTCTTCCTAATTACTCCATAACAACTAGTACTTTACCCATGAGTCCCAATCGTCACAAAACTGTATTTACAAGATATGACCCGACTTAGCAACCATGTTACCAATTAGATAATTAACAAAGGGTTTAACACATAAGTTGTAACAATAATGCACTAAAAATGAGTGCATACAAGATAGGTTAAGCCGATTTAGGTTACATTTGGGGGTGGATTGTAAACAATTCTTTTCATTAATATTTCAGAATCCGCTGAAATATCATGAGAACCACGAAAATATAGGCTCTGAGGGGTGTACTAGGGGTATCGTGTACTAAAAATGAGTACATCGCAAAGGTATGGGAAAATTACTTGGCCAATGTAGCCAACGTAATTATAAAACAGGTTTAAGAAAAGGGTTATCCTAATGCCTTTTATAATTTAGTTAATCCTAACTACACGAATGTAGTCTCACTAGCGATCTCGGGATGCATCACAAACGCAAGTTCTAGAATCTATATAGTACCGGTACACTCATAAGCATTAAAAGTGAATGCTTTTTCCTAACAATCTAAAGGCGAACCTCACATTTTGGGGTGGAAATTTTTGAGTTGTAGGGTTTTTGTGCCAGTTATATAATTCCTATCCATGAGACGCTTATTAAAACTAAAGTTTCACTCCTATATGTTGTAAAAAAATTTTTAAATTTGATGCTAAATTTGCCCTAACAAGTATCTCTTTTAGTTTATTACACAATTACTATAAAACAAAACAAATATCAAGCGAAGTTATAGTTTCTAAGGTATCCCATTTTACCCTCCCTATACTTAAATTGAACATTGTCCCCAATATTCTTGAAAAGTATCAAAGTTATGACAAATGGGAAAAATAAAATAGATGAAAGAAACTGATGCTCCCCTGATTTGCTCGGCATTGGCGATGTAAAACATGGTTAAATCCTCCTCCAAGAAAATAAATGCAATAAGTGCTCATCGTACTTCATCTTTATCTTCTTGTCCAATATAACCTGTAATTTACTAAGAAAACAAACACGAAACTTCGCATAAAATCGGCGGTAAACACTATATATAAAAATAAAATCTTATAAAGAAAAGCAAGATATAATGCTTGTAAAATAAATGTTTTACAGATTCCTAGAAATTTAAAATTCTGAAAAATTTTCCAAAATTAAATACCACCTAGACTTAAGTTTCCCTAGGAATTATCTCAACCTTGAATTATATAAGAGTACCTTATCCCCTTCCATAAACTCCTTAGGAATTTTAATCCGTTGATCATGCCATTTTTTAGCCCTCTCCTTATATGTTATTGATGATTCATAAGCTTCTAGCCTCAATTCATCAAGCTCTTGAAGTTGTAGGAACCTATTACTCCCTGCCTCCGAATAGTCCATGTTACAGGCCTGCAAAGCCCAATATGCCTTATGCTCAAGTTCGACAGGAAGATGGCATGCCTTGCCATAGACTAAACGAAAGGGAGTCATCCCTATGGGTGTTTTATAAGCCGTTCTAAATGCCCATAAAGCTTCATCTAACTTAAACGACCAATCTTTCCTGTTTTGACTAACCATTTTTTTAAATATTCGTTTTAATGCACGATTGGTATTTTCAACTTGCCCATTTGTTTGGGGGTGATATGCAGTTGAAAACTTGTGAGACACCCTGTATCTTTTTATTACCTTTTCCATATGAGCATTACAAAAGTGGGTCCCCCTATCACAAATGAGTGCCTTGGGAATCCCAAACCTTGCAAACAATTTTATGAGGAAGTGAATGACTACTCTAGCATCATTTTTCCTAAGTGCCTGTGCTTCCACCCATTTGGACACATAATCAATGGCAACCAGTATGTATTCATTTCCTCCAAATAACGGAAAAAGGGCCCATGAAATCTATTCCCCAAACGTCGAAGATTTCGCAAACTTATATGTAATTTTGAGGTGCTTCATCCCTTTTAGAGATATTTCTAGCTCTTTGGCATGCATCACAAATTTGGATTAATTTCTTAACATCGCGAAATATGGTAGGCCAATAGAATCCTGCATCAAAAACTTTCCGTGCAGTGGTGTTTAACCCATGATGTCCCCCCGAAGGTCCAACATGACATTCTCTCATGATCCTATCTGCTTCTCTACCTACGACACAACGCCTAATAATCTGATCAGGACATCTATGAAATAGGGAAGGTTCGTCCCAGAAATAGTACTTTAATTCAGTGAAGAATTTTCTCTTTTCCTGTTTAGTCATATGATTCGGGAGGACTCTACTTGCCGGATAATTAGCGTATTCTGCGTACCATGGCTCAGTATCCTGGATTAACATCAGTTGCTCTTTGGGAAAGGAATACCAAATTTCACTGGTGTTTTTTTCACCAAGGTCAGGGTTTTCTAGGTAGGAAAGATGATTGGCTGCTAAATTCTTCGCGCCTTTTTTGTCGTGAATTTCAATATCAAATTCTTGCAACAGCAGTATCCAGCGAATGAGTCGTGGTTTAGCGTCTTGTTTCAAGAATAAGTACCGCAAAGCTGAGTGATCAGTGAATACTATGGTTTTTGACAAGCCCAGATATTGTCGAAACTTATCGAAGGCAAAAACTACAGCTAAGAGTTCTTTTTCAGTAGTAGTGTATTTTTCCTGTGCAGGGTTCATGGTCTTGCTAGCATAGTAGATGCATTGAAAATGCTTATTTATCCTTTGACCCAGTACAGCTCCTATAGCATAATCACTAGCATCACACATGATCTCAAATGGTAAGTCCCAATCGGGAGTCACCATTATTGGGGCCTGCGTGAGATCTTGTTTCAATCAATTAAGTGCCTCCTTACATTCTGGCGAAAAGTCGAATGGCACATCCTTTACAAGCAGTTGAGTCATTGGTCGGGTAACTTTTAAGAAGTCTTAGATAAACCTCCTATAAAAACTTGCATGACCAAGAAACTGCAAATGGCCTTTACGTTCGTTGGATAAGACAATTTAGATATCCCCTTGATCTTAGCTCTATCTACCTCAATCCCCTTTCCGGAGAATTTATATCCTAGAACAATCCCTTCTTGTACCATATGAAATGACATTTCTCCCAATTCGGGACTAGATTAGTCTCTTCACACAGCTTAAGCATTTTCTTAAGATTGGCAAGACTATGATCGAAGGAGTCCCCAAACACCGAGAAATCATCCATGAAACACTAGTACAGTTAAGGGATTTCGTCACACATGTGGTATTTTCAACGGCCACACAGTAACATATTTATGTGACTAAATGCACCAGAATAAAATAAACAACCACACTTGATCCGACTTGTGTGACCATTTCGGAATTTCATTATCACACATTTGAATATTTTTGTTGATTAGAGGTATCTGGTAAAAAAAAATTGATTATTTAGTCACTTATAATTTGGGACGTGTGACAGATACAAATAAGTTTGAAACATTAGTCACACTATATACATACATATGTGACAAATATATGTCACACAATTGAACAGTGTGACCAAAATTCATATATGGTCACATGAAGTAATTGTGTATGTGACTAAATCATATAGTCAAGTTTGTCACACATTATTTAAAAGTGACTGCTATTTTTTGCTGAATATTTAGCCACATATGAATTTGAAATGTGTGACAACTGAAAAGTAAGTTTGAAGCATTAGTCACGATATGTATTTAAAAGTGACAAATATATGTCACACAATTGAACAGTGTGACCAAATGTCATATATGGTCACACTAAACCATAGGCATACATGATTAAGTGTAATCAAAATTCAATACATATGGTCATGTAAGTTAATATGTGTGTCTAAATTTTAGTGTGTGTTTGCTTGCCAAATCCTAATGTGTATAGTCACATTTAATTGTAGCACGATCGTGTGACTATAGGCTTTACAATAGTCACACCATATCACAAATGTGTATCTAAATTATGTTTATGGCCACATTATAAGGGTATTATATGTGACCAATACATTCAAAATAGTCACATTGTGAAATATTCATGTGACTGTTATTTATAGCAAAATGTGAACTCAGTTATCATTAACCTTGATATTAGTCACATTGAGTGTTTGTGTGACTAAATTCAAGATGTTATATATGGTTACATTAAGTATTTATTTAGGTGTCTAAATCATAGAGTCATATTTTGTCACACATTATTTAAGTGTAGTCACAATTTGATACATATGGTCACATATTTCTGATAACTTACTTAATTTTGAGGGGTTAGATATGGGATTTTATAGTCTATCTAGTTTGAGTCTAATTTGATATTCACTGAATTGAGTTCAGACTATTAGTTATGACTCTTCATTTGCCCCATTACAATGCTGGAATTGTATAGTCTATCTAGTTTAATGCAGTAGTAAAACAAGTGGGTAATAGTCACATGCATGACTGCACATTAACTACTTTTTCAACCACTTTTTTTTAACAAATTGCCTGCAATTGAAATCTTTCATAGGTAATACTGGTTTTTTCAAACAAATGCCTGCAACTGAGAATCTTTCATAGCAAACACTATTTTTTTCAACCAAATGCCTACACTATATAAAGGCATAACCACATACATGAAAATTGCATATGCTAAAAAACTGTAACAAAAAAAAAAAACAATTGAAACAATGAGGGCCAACAACAAGCCAGGTATTCAACATTGTGTTTTTCAACTATACATGTTTATCTCATAAGCAGTACTAACTATACATTCTATCAGTCTTAACTCTAACTCTAGCAGTATAAACTCTTCATCAGTTGTAATGTTGAACTAGCAGTAGTAACAATTTGTACTAGCAGCAACAATGTCTTTGAGCAAATTCCATCAGCATTCTTAACTAAACAAACAGCAGCAGCTTTAAAACCCAACAATCCTCCCCTAAACTTGATATTTTCTCCCAAAATCATCAAGTTTCTCTTTAAGCTTGAACAAACACTGAGAGGATGATCCCAAACAATTAATTATGTGACATATTCTTGGGTCCTAGATCCTTTTTCATCTTCTTGAGCAATTTATAAGCCATCTCATCATAAGTAAACTAAAGCTGGAGTCTTTTCTTCCTAAACAACATCTGATGTAGAATGTCTTTGTAAAACTTTAAAGGGCAATCCTTTTCTAGAAGCATGTAGATCACCCACTCATGTACAATTAAAGCATGTACTCCACATTGATGAAAATGCTTCCATTCTATAATTTTATTTTGCCTTAGCTTTCTCCAACATTCATCCTCATGACTTGGTTCAAACATCACCTTCAAGTAATTCTAGATGACTCTATCATAGATTTGTTTTGGTGTTTTATAACCAAATCTTTCTTTAAGTAACTTCCATAGAGCCACCATATCTTCTCTGTCAAAATTAGGAACCATCTGATGAAAGCTTACAAACCTTTGAGATGAACCATCATGGTGGTTTCCAAAGAAATCCAGACTTGAAAGCAACAATGGGTTGTTTAACATTTAAAGGTTCTACATCCATGGCTTCTCCTTCAGGCTCTGCAACAGATACAACTAAAAGTTCTGTGTGAGCTTGCATTTGTTCTATATCAGCATCAGCTTGCTCAGTTTGCTCTTGGTCTGTGCTCTGCTTTTCTCTGCTTTGTACTTACTCTTCTTCTTTTGACTACTTTTTGTTTCCAATTGTTCACCTGCTCTTTTTGAACTTGTTTTCTATGCTTTCTTTTCTTCACTGCCGTTCACCACCTCATCATTCAAGAAGCTTTCAGTGTTTCTCTTGGCAATTGCATATAATTCATCAATTCTTTTATCCTTCAACAATTTCAAATCCTATAGTTTCCAATTGTCCATATTCTTCAAATACCTGTACATGAAAGCTCTTCTTTGTGCTTGAGTGGGTGGCTTGTTCTTCTTAGCTGCATATCTTTGTGCTGCATAGAACTTCTTTCTTGCATCAATAAGTTCTTTCATCATCCTGGCTCTTTCATCTATTGAGTATTGATATTGCTCTTCTTGTGATGGGATCTAAACACACTCCTTGTGTTAGAGATACTTTGAGTAATACTAACTAGCACGCGGAATTTACTAGCTAATACTTAGAAGATATTGTATGTAAGGTATATGAATGAATGGAACAGTAATATGTATCAATAATGAAGACAATGTTTAACCAAAATGATTCAATATTATTATCAATAATACGAGTGATCTATGTTATCTTTTAATTAAACTTTAACACTGATGATGGGGGGATTCTTCCAAACACTTCATCTTTTATTCTTCCTCAGAGCTTCATACTGATCATATATCCTCTGAATTAAATCATTAACCACTTCTGAATGTTCTTCACATCTGAGTTTTAAAGAAACCATCACAGCTAACACTTCATAACTTAGTGGATATTCCAATTCAGCTAACATGAAGATATCTACTCCACTCTGTGTTGACAAATGGTGCACATTGCATGAACTATAAAACTCCCATGAAGTAGTCAGATCATAATAAGGAAAATTCCAATACACATTTGTAGGATCTGGTTCATACAATCTTTTGAATTCCACTCATAAATCTTGCTCTTTCACATATGTCTTCTTCTTTGTATTGAGCTTCTCTTGTACTAACCTCCGTAGAGTATCCAAATCTTCTCTATCAAAGATTCTTAGCAAATTTCCAAAATTCTTGAAGACTGTTGTCTCTCCACCAACTCTTGTAATCTTCCAAGCTTTTCCAAATATATCTATGTATATCTCCTAATCCATTATAGGATGTCTTGCTTGAAGAGGGTGAACATGAAGAATTTATGGAACAGTTACTATCATCTTGCTCATCTGATCTTGTGATAATTCCACTTTCTCTGCTTGAGCTTCTTCTTTCTCAGTTTGTTCTTTCTGAGCAGTCTTAATCTTCTTTAAAGGTCTTCCTTCTAAGTCCATAGGAAATTTAATTTGAGCTCTTCTGAATGCATTGTAGTACAGAAACTCAATTTCTTCATTAAATTTTCCCTTCAGTTGATCTACCTTCCAACCAGGTTGATTCTTCAGATACATCTTCATCCCACTTATAATCTGAGCCTTTGTAGGTTTTCTTTTCCTCTTCTGACTAGATCTAATACTTTCCATGATGTCATCCAATGCCACTTCTTCATTCATAGAGTAAATGAAATCTGCAAGTATAGCTGATCTTGCTTGAATACTTAGACTCTCATCTGCAATCAACTCTAAGGCTCTTTGTCAAACAACTGGATCAATATCAATCTGATGTTGTATCTGCTCTTCAAGTGATTCTTGTGCAATAATAGCATCAGAAGCCATTCTTTCTTTTTCCAATCTTTGAGCTTCCATCCAATTTGCTACTTCTTCTTCATGAGCCTTTCTTGCTACTTCTTCATCAAAATCAATATGTGCTTGTGTTTTTGGCTTGATCTTCCTAGGTTGTGGCTCATCTTCAACGATAATAGCCTTTCCCTTATTCTTAGCAGTTTGTACTGCTACCTCACCAGTTTGTACTACTCCCATAGAACTTGTAGCAGTATCATGAATTTCTTCTTGATCTTCAAGATTTACCAATTATGTTGCTTGTTCATGATCCACAGGCTCTGTAGCGTCTTGTTATTCACCCATATCAACATTATCACCACCAGAATTACCATTACCACTACCAGTACCTTCTTGTTCATCAAACTCCAATGTCCTCCCCTGAGTTTGTGACCCTGTTTTCCTTGTTTTCCTCCCCTGTTTAGGAGAATCATCATCATCATCAGACTCAGAACTGGAAGAACTTGTAGATAGAACCATCCCAGATCTTTTACCCTTGAACCTCTTGACTTGAGTCTCTAATTTCTTCACTCTTGTGGTCAATTTGGTGTAGATCAAGGCAAAATTTCTCTTATGGCTTTTGAGTTCATCCTCCAGAGACACCACCTTTTCAGGCAATTTTGTACACAAGACCATCAATTCCTTAAGTTTTGAGCTGCCTTCATCACTTCTAGTTGTGTGACCTGCTAGGAGAGGTGAATCAAGGGGCATAGATTCAGTTTCTACCCTAGTTGGACTAGGAGGTACTCCTGAAAAACCCAAATTTTCCATTTGGCCTGGGATTTCATCACCTGTGACAAGTCTTTGAGGACTTGGCACGTTAGATGTTGCCATGGTAGGGGTCTTAGTTATGTTTACACTGGCCTGCCCAGCTACTAAGCCAGAAGCAGTAGTATAAGCCCCACCCATACTATCATGAAAGATAGCCTCATCTGCTACAAAGGTTGGAGTAGGAGGACTAGGCTGAGGACCCATAGTCTCCTTTCTGGTTCTTCTCCTATAGGTTGTGGTGACTGGGGGTGTATGAGTTACTTCTGGACCCTCAATGGGTGTGTGTTGGGGCTCAGTTGGGTTGACTGACCCTTCACCCTGAACAATTTGTAGCATCTCAGGATAAAGAGTTATCACTACCCCATTAAAAAGTCTACTTGCCATAGCCATGTTTTGAAAGAGTTTTTGCTGAAGGCAAGATGTTGGAAAAGATTCTTTATGTTTCTTTAGCAGATTCTTTTTCTTGTTCAAAAAGGTTTTGCAAAAATCTTGGATATATGAGAAATTTAGTTTTACTTTTCACATTATTAACCATACTCTCAAATATGAATTTAGAAAACTTAAAAACTCTGTTTGTTGACAAACATATGAGAGCCATAGCAATATTGCTACTGAAAAGCTCCCATGATGTTCTTTTGGGAATTAAACAATGCAAGAGAGTATGGATAAGAAATCTCCATTGTGGGGAGAAACATCCCTTTTGAAAAGTCAATTTGTGGTTGGATGTATCATACCCCATTCTAGCAATTTCTTGCCAAATTTCTGTGTTTGGCAAATCATTGATACCATCTGAATCTTCTAACTTAAGATGTCTCCTAATAGTAGATTCAGTAATAATGAAATTTATGCCATCCACATTAGAATGAATTTCTATGTCTCCATCTTCACTAGTTATGACAATAGCAGTTTGCCAAAACAGTGTGATTTGAGAGACAAAAAGAGTAGGGCTAACAGTTAAAGCATACCTTATATGAGATGCATTTAGAAAGTCTACAATCTCATAAAATAGAGGTACATCACCCTGCTCTGTTTTCTCCAAGTAGGCAACTTGATTGTGTGTCTTAACGAATTCCAGAATAGCCATGATTAATGATCCAAGTTATAACATAAAATTGATCGTTTGAGGTTTAATTGATGAAGTGCAAAGCCAATTGGAGATTTATTAAGGTACTGTTAGGGTTTGAGAATTTTACAGAAGGATAAGAATTATCTTTAGAAAGTGAATAAGTAAATATTTAGTAAAAAGATAATTATCCTTGAGAAAAACCCTATATATATGGTAACAAACGAATTCACCCAACGGCTAGTTAAAAAATCTGTTACTGACACAACAGTTACAACGGCTAGTTCAGCAGTACAAAGTTTACACTAGCAGTACAAACTTTGCACTAGCAGTACTAATTTTTAAGAAAAAATTTAAGGAGCAGTATAAACTTAATATTGATTTAAAAACAATACTACCCACATATAGTTTTTAGCAAACTACCGACTATCAACGAATTTGATGTGTCTTCACCATTAGCCGTTTGCTTTGGACTAGCCAACTCTTCACAATGAGATATGGTGAGTTGATAACCATATAGTTTTTGGTAAACTATCAACCATGAACGGATTTGAGAAGTCTTTACCAGAAACCGTTTGCTCTGGACTAGTTGGTTCTTGATGTGGGTTAGACATGGTGAACCAATTACCATTTGTTGTGTGCGCAGATCACACACTTGAAATTCCAAAGCACCTCACCATCCAAAACATAAAGCATTCAATTCACAAACTCAAATCAACCTGCAATTGTTAGTCCAAAAACAAGAAAACAAAATGCAAAGCACTTGTCTCATAACATTATAAGCATATGAATAACATTGCACATAAACAAGGAATTAATTTCCTTGGGGAACCCAAGCCATTACTGACTTAGGCTTTCCTCTTGCATTAATATAATTAAACCTTTTTAGAACTGTTGGTGCACCATTGGATTGAAGTGGTCTCCAAACCCATGATGATGATGCATTAATACCATTGCCCATCTTTCCCTTAGCAGTATTTTTAAAACTACCAGTATTAACTGCTTGCCTAGCAGTATGAACTGCTGGCTTTGCAATTTCAACCTTAGGTTTCCAAATTTGGTTCTTTACCACTACTTTGTTATTAAAGGGCCTTTTAACAGTTGTTGGTGCTGATTTAAAAGTTGTTTTTGAACCTTGAACTGTTGGTCTTGGGTAAACAGGTCTAAATGGTCTAGCAGTATGAACTGCTGGTCTAGTAGGACTAAGTTGCCTTGGTCCAGACTTTAAAAGAACTGCTCTAGGTATCATTCTAGCATTTGTAGAGTGATGAGGAGATCTTTCTAAGTTCACCCTAGGATTTGAATACCTAGTTACCCTATTGTTGCAATAAGCTGCAAAATGGTCAAACTCTCCATAATTAAAACAAGCTTTTCTATAAAAGACAAAGTCATCACCTAGTTGGTGAGACTTGAGGTTGTTCCAATTCCTTTGGTTACATCTGGGCTTGTGTGTGGCTCAATACATTTCACTATACCTTACTGGTTGACTAACTTATCTAACATTGTTTTTAAGCCTAACAGTATTAACTTTGACCACCTTAGGAACTCTTGTTCCTTCTACCTTAACAGTATCAGGTTTAACCTTAACCTGTTCATCCTCATCATCATCAGAAGTCCAATCCTCTGTGGTTGGAGCATCTGAATCCCTAGCAGAGGACACCTTGTCCTCAGAGAGTGATTTATCACTTGCACTCTCAAAGGATGCACTAACTTCTACAGGTTTCTCAACTACTTCTTTTTCTGTTGGCTTAGGACCATATTCCATCTTGGGTAGTTGAAATTCATCCAAACCTGTATGTTCTAGGTCAATACCTGGAGGTGCAGGTATTCCTTTATGAGGAGGTGGAACAAACCTATAACCTAGACCTGATTTAGCCTTTTTGATTATTTGATATTCAATTAATTTCTGAACTCCTTTTGATGTGTATTCAAGAGTTTCAACACTTAATTGAATGTTTTCTTTATCCTGTTTAAGTCTATCAACCTCAGCTTTTAACATGCTAATTTCATCCTCTCTAAAAAATATGTCCCTTTTAAGCACAACTACAGTATTAGAAAAACTAGACTCATTGCTTTTATAATGAACAATTTGCTCTTCTAAAATAGCTAAACCCCTCTTATGATTTGCCAAATTGAAACTGGTCTTCTTTAGCTCTATTCTCTGTTCATCATAATGTTTCCTAAGAGTTTCTAGTTCTTTTAAAGCAACACATGATTTAGAACATTTAGCAACTTGTACCTGATAATCAGGGAAAGCCATGAGTGTCATCTCAGTAGGTGCTGCTTCCTCCTCTTCCATAAAGCTCCAGTTAATTCTAAACCATCGATAGCTACCATAGCTTTTGAGCTTGAGTCAGTGATCTCCACTTCCTTGGTCTTGCTTCCATAGCTTCTGCTCTTTCCATCTTGTTGTCTTGGCCTTTTGCACTCCCTTGAAAAATGACCCATCTTATGACAATTATAGCATTCAATCTTTGACATGTCATAACCAGCAGTATCATTGCTGTTTATGGTAATCTTCTTCCCTGTTCTCAGATGGAATTTCCTAGCCCTCATGCTAAGAATAGATATTTGCCATTTAATATCCACTCCTCCAGATCATCATCATTGATCTTTTAAAGATCCTCATATGTCAACAGGGATCCATTATGATGGGTTGTAAGGAATGCACAACAAGTGGTCTCATCCATAATGCCTTTAGTACTGCTTGATGTGCTAGCAGTACCAATATTTGTGCTAGCAGTACCAACTGCTGCATCAACCTTCACATTTTCAGAACTTGAGTTACTAGGAGTTAACACAAATGCCATATTCCTAGTACTTGAGCTTGTTCCAGCAACGTTCTTCACATCTTGCTTCACTATCTTGAAGTTGCTATACAAATCCATCAGACTCATAGAATCAATGTCTGGCTTGTTCTTCCAGAAAAATACATGCATAGCCCATTCTGATGGTAAACTTCTCAGAAATTTAGAGTTGAGATCTTCCTGAGGTATTTCAATTCCAAGAATAGCAAGTTGGCTTACAAGCTTCTGTAACCTGTTGAACATATGATCCAATGATTCATTGCTAGTTGCTGAGAAGTTCTCAAATTGTTGCTTGAGGAGTGTCTTCTGAGTCTTTTTGGTGGCTTCATTCCCACCATATCTAGCAACAATAGCTTCAAACAACTGCTTGGCATCCTTGAACTTGCTGAAGTTCAATAGTTGATCGTTTGGAATGGTCATCAGCAACATGCTTCTTGCCTTGAGATCATTCTTCATCTGAATCTTCTCTTCTGCAGTAATAGGCTTTGTCTGCACAACAGTCTCTCTCTTACCCTCAACAGTTGATGTAGTAGTTGTAGGCTTGAATGAGTTCCCTTCTTCTATGATTTCCCAGAGTGCATAATCTTGCACCTGGAAGTATTGCTATATCCTTAACCTCCACATATCGAATTCATTAGGCTTAAGGATTGGCAACTTTGCAGCAACATTGGTTTAGGTTGTCTCGATGTCCATCTTCCTTGTTGAAAGAGTTCTTCTGGATCTTCTAATTCAAAGTACCAGAACCTGTCTCTGATACCACTTGAAGGGATCTAAACACACTCCTTGTGTTAGAGATACTTTGAGTAATACTAACTAGCACGCGGAATTTACTAGCTAATACTTAGAAGATATTGTATGTAAGGTATATGAATGAATGGAACAGTAATATGTATGAATAATGAAGACAATGTTTAACCAAAATGATTCAATATTATTATCAATAATATGAGTGATCTATGTTATCACTAGGGTTACAAAACCTTGAATTTCTCTAAAACAATCGTACATAAACTCTAACCTAGGATCTCCTTTTATAGACTAAGGATTCCTTTACAAGATAACTATAATATCCGTATAACTCTAACTAAATAGGATATTCACTAAATCTTTTCTCTACGTATCCTATTACACGTATTTAGAATATAAGCAGTATAAATTGTTTGTACTGGCAGTTAGTACTGCTTGTGTTATTCTTCAACAGTTGAAACATTTAGCCTGGCAGTACTAACTGTTGGTTTAATTCCCAACATCTTGTTGTAGTTTCTTAGCAAGCTCACAATCAGCATCAACCTAAGTCCTTTCCTCATCCCATGCAACCATTAACTCTGCATTTTTAGCATCTTTTTCTTCTTGTATTCTCTTTTGTTCCAAAATTCTCTGATTTTATACTTCAAACTCTTGTGCTAATTTCTCAGCAACTTCAGCATCAAGTTGTAATTGCTTTTCTTTTAATAATGGTTTCTCCTCAAGCTCTTCAATAAGAATACCTTTACCTTTGCCTTGTACCTGTGGATTTGATTGTTTACCTTTTGGCTTTGATGATGGCTCTTGTATCACAACACCTTTGGTTACTGGTTTTGATTTCTTCAGCTCAGCAAGCACACTAACAGCAGTTGTATCCTCTGGTGTAGCAGTACTAGCTTTTGTACTAGCAACTGTAACTGGCTCACTAGCAGCAATAACTAGACCACTAGCAGCACAAATACCCTGATCAGTAGCACTATCAGCATTTGTAACCTTTACCAAATACCTATCAGTCACCACTTGATTCCCTTGGTTATCAGCAACTACAAAATCCATTGGATCACTCTCTGCACCAATACTTTCACCCTCTTTAGCCTCTCCTGAAACTTTGCCTTCATTCCCCCCTATTTGGGAGCATCCTTAGAAGCTTCAGAATATTTAACCTTGTGTTTGGGAATTCTTGATCCTTTGACTCCTGCTAAATACCTAACCATTCTCTTCAAAGCCTTTATCTCCCCACCTTGAGCTTTGATGACTCCATCTTGAGAAGCAGCTAGTGTTTGCAGATCAACAATTTGTGCAGACAGCTTGGTACGGGTATCTATCAATTCATTCAAAAGTTGCACACTATCCTCACCATGCTTGTTTTACCTAGCCCGAGTGGTGGATCATTGGAAAAGTTAAGTTCAGTCTCACCCCTAGGATGAACATCTGAACCCCCCCCCCCCCCAATTGTTTCCATGTGACTGGGTCCTTCACCTGAATCAGTTCCATGTGGACCGGACTCATTAGAAGTTGTCTTGGTTATGGTATTAATGATGTTACCACTGTCCTGTGTTGCTGCTAAGCTAGACACAGTAGTGGCAGCCCTTGCCAACATGTCACTCTCCCCACCAGTGACAGCCTCATCTGCAATAGTTGGTATAGAACCACTAGCCTGAGGTAGCTCAGTGTTCTTGGAGTGAGTCCTACGTTTATAGGTCTTTTGCTGTTGCTGAGATGATGTAGCTAAAAGTGTGGGTGTGTGATGGGTACCAGCTGGGATTGCTGGACCTTCACCCATTTGGGTTTGGGCTAGTGCCACCATTGTTGGAAACAAAGGTGTCACTTTCCCTGAAAATCTTTTCCATCCCTCCTCATATTAGTAAAAACCTTTTTGGTAAGGCAGGGAGTGGAATAAACTCTTTTGTGACTTTTCTTATATTCAAATTGGTTGTCCAAAAAGAGTTGCAAAAACATTGGATATAGAAAATATTTACCCGAAGAACTATCCAAGTTCTTAACCATACTATAAAAAATTAATTTTGAAAAATTAAATCTTTATTTTCAGCCAAACAAATTATAGCAGAAGCTAAATTACTGCTAAATTCATTCTACGAAGTAGTCTTTGGACTTAGACACACTAAGACAGTATGGATTAAGAATTTCCATTGACGAGAAAAATTACCTTTATAAAACTTTAAAGCATTTGATTTTCTCTCATGGCCCATCAGTGAAAGTTTTTCAAAGATTGTAGTATTTGGAAGATTCTCAACTCCGTTAGCATCATCTAGTAGAAGATCTCTTCGAATAGATGCCTCTGTAATGAGAATTCTCTGCCCATCTACAAGGGCATGGATTTATACTTCCCCATTAATAGTTTTAACCTTAGCAGACGAACAAAATTGGATAATGTTAGAAGTATATATAGTAGGTTTTACTGTTAATGCAAACTTAATATAGCTTGTATTAAGGAAATCAATGATCTCAATAAAATCTACAGACTCATTGGTTTTTTCTAAAAAGGCAACATTATTATGAGGTTCGGTAAAAGTTAGATTCGACATTATGAATTGATTTGGGAATTTTTCAATATGACGATTAAAATTCAATTAGGGCTTGAAGGAGAGAGAATTATGTGTACGTAAAACAAATTGTGTGACACAATTAGGGATTTATACCCTTTAAGTAAAAATTACACAAACATACCTTGCACCTCCAACGGCTATTAATAAAACACGGCTATTACCCAAACAGTACTAACGGTTACCCAGCAGTACAAAGTTTTACGCTAGCAGTACAAACTTTTGCCTAGCAGTACAAACTTTGTGCAAAAACTTTTTCTCAGCAGTATGAACTCAATTTTCTTTTAAAACCATACTGCACTAATACATTTGGAAGAAATTAAGTGTAAAGGAAGACATTTAATCAGTTTTGGTGATATTGTTGTTCTTGCATTACAACACAGTTTACTGTTTCAGTGTTAATAGTCTTCTAAGTATTAAAGAGTAGATTGTTAAAAGAGACTGCTATTATCCAAGAAACCAACCACCCCTTTAACATCAATACATTAACATAGTCAATCATCATTACAAATAACGATCATTCTTAATCATTCAGGTCCATAATGAAGCATTTAAATAATACACTAAATGTAAAACCCAAAAATTGAACATAATATGAATTTACCACAATGCCCTCGAATTAAAATTTTGAGAACTTAAGAAATCTTATAAGTAACACAAATTGTATTTAACTTAATGTACACCATATATTAAGATACCTAATGAAATTAAACTACTTAAGATAATACTTATGCTAATCAAATTTAAAATGTTCTAATCTATATCATTTGTACAAAAATGGCTACACTATGAACACTAACTAGGATTATGACTAAATTTATTGTGTAACAAGTTAACTTGACTAAAAGCCCACAATAACTCCTCATGGTAACCCAAAATTCGGTCCATCAAGCCCAAAGTAACACCACACGTTTTTCCCTTCTGTATAACCAAACATCACACAAGAAACCCTATTTTTCCTCTAACAAAGTCAGTTCTCTTCTCTCCTTGTGCTGCTGCTGTTCCGATCCACAACCCACCAAAAAGGAGGCTAAATCTTGTTCCATTCTTGTGTCATTCATCACGTAAGGTAACCATGTTATGCTTATATCAAGGCCCTTCGAATTTTTAGGCAAAAAAAACCCTAATCGTTCTTGCCTTGTCTTGTCTCTATTTTTCTGCCGATCTACCCAAGAAGGAAGGAGGAGGCTCGTGAGTGATTTTTGTGATGCGTTCTTGATTCTTCGTGTATTCTTCAAGGGTACTAGTATCTTTCTTCCTTGGTTAATCTGTGCATCCATGTTGTTGTTTTGTTAATAAACTTGTCACATAAAATAACAAAGAAAACCCTAAAATCTAATATATGAAAATCGACTATATATCTATGTGAGATATTTAATTGTTTTGATCATGATAAGACCTGTGATGAGTCGACCTAAACATGTATTAAACTTATCTATAATCGTTATGTGATAAGGAATAAAGATTAGAATGAAAAACCTAAGAGATTTCATGTTAGAATCAAAAACTGCTACTGATCTGGAATATGGTTGGACTTTAATCGGCTGTAACTAAATGGCGTGAACGTATATTTTGATGTTTCTGGAGTCTAGATTGTAGTTTAATGAAATAGCTACCTGGAGAAATTTAGTTTGTAATTTTTGGAGGCCTAGAAGGCTACTTTTTGATTTTTGGGAAATCACATGTCTGATCGGATTTGTAAAGTCTGGAAAAACAGTCCGGGTTTTTCATTTATCATTTTAAAACCATAACGAATTAGGACATTTCCTTTTAACTGAGTACTATAACACATGTTAGCTAATTACTGGAATTTTTGTAGAATTTTATAAATTTTCTAGACTGGGTAAGCAGATAGATAATGGTCGGGTGTTTTTAATTGATCCGGTTCTGGAACAGGTTGGGGAAAAGGATTTTTAGTTCGTACCTAGACAACTTAATAAAATCTGGAAAAATTACATAAAATACTTAAGACCCTGGGGAACGTCTGTGAATTTTTATAGATTTTATTTCGAAGGTTTAATATGGTTTATAGATTATGTAAAACGGGTCCAGATGATACTTAAAAACTGTCAAGACATGTAAAAGATTGTAAATTGTTATTTTCCTAAACTAAGGGTTATAAATTGTAAATCATGAAACTTGAAGGTATAATTCGTATAATACGTTAATTTGAGGGTACACTCTATAATCTTGGAAAATAAAATGCTTGATGTGTTAATAAACTAATGAGAGGGATTAAAATGTAAACTATGTGAATCTAGGGTTTCATTTCGTAACTTTGAAAAGTAAAGGGATATAAAGTGTAAATTATGAAACCTAAAGGACTAAAAGAGTAACTTGGGGAATCTAAAAGCTAAAAAGGAAACTCTGGATAATTTGTGAATATTAATGAGAATATTGGAACCCTGTTAATTATAGAAACATTCTAAATTTGGAAACCTTCTAAATATAGAAAGTTACTTAAAATGGAAGGGTTTGTAATTCTTGTCTACCCCTCTAGGTGTGAAGAAAGAGAGGTCCTGATCCACTCTGTGTTATCCATTTCTGAGCTTGTGTTTGCTTTGGAATAAGGTACAGATATTCTGACCTTCTCTGTAAGGTTTCCTGTGATCTCTTTCATGATTTTGATCTGTTTAGCCTCTGATTTGATACCTCGCTATGATTCTTTTGCTTTGAACCTTTGATCTCTGATATGAACCTATGCTGTGAAAAACCTTTTTAATTCTGACCTGGAAATGATTTGAGAAAAAGCTATTTTAAAATGATGTTTACAAATATGATACCATACTCTTTTAATTGGGATTTTACTAACTTTCATGAAAACTATTTTAAAAGAATATCTTTATGAAAAACCGTTTTGAAAGATCATTTTATGAAAACTACTCTGAAGGATCATTTTATGAAAACCGTTATTAAAAGATTTATTTAAATGGACTCTTAATTAGAAACCTTTTTAAATGAAATGTTGCTATGGAACTTTGATTATTGACCTTCTGATATTGACCTTCTGATATTGAACCTTCTGATATGACACTCTGATTATGATATGAACCTTTGACCTTTGACCTTTGACTCTCAGTTTGATACCCGAGCCAAAATTTGTTCCCTAGCCATGAAGGTAACATGGCCATGTCTGTGATGCACCACTGACATGACTAGTGTGTAGCCCTAGTGATTTGGTTACACCGTCCCCATTCTGATTCTGTTATGCGCGCTTATATTATATCTGATATGGCCAATATGATTTGTTCTGGGGGGCGAATGGATGCATCCTAGATTTGTTCTGTTTTGTGAAGATCTGATATATCTGATATTTGGTGACTGATGATGGGTGCAATCCACGTCTTTCATGTTCTGGGAGCTAGCTACTCCATATATTTCTGTTGGATACATGAGGTCACCCCTCATATTATCTGGGTACTTGAGAGGCATCCCCTCTGGATTTCTGATATGGTTACATGGATATGATATTTCTGTTTCTGGGCTCGTGGTGGATTACTGTCCTAAACCTTTACTCTCTCTCTCTGTACTTTTACTTATCTATTTCATTATGCTATATCTGTTCTTTTCCTTTTACTTCCATTTCTGTTTGCTTTCATTTCCGTTTATTATATATCTGTTCACTGGGCTTTTTAAGCTCACGTTTCTTTTCGTGTGCCGCACGTTTCTTTTCGTGTGCGGCAGGTTTTAGTTGGAAGCTGGGTATGAGTGAAGAACTGTTGGACTTAGAAGACCTTGATAGTTATTCTGAAGTAGAAGTCATTAGAAGGATTGCATTGCAGACTTAGTATTTAGCTTTTGTTTCCTTTGTAACCTTGTGTTTTCAGTATTTCATTTGTAACCTTTGAGAATCCTTGTATTACTATTGAATGTATGCTTTGTTTGATCTGATATGAAGCCATTAATGTGATACTTCTACCCTTGCTGGGTTGGGGTGTTACACTAAATGACTAAAACATCAAATTAGATAATGATACAAAAGATACATTAAGAAATATATAAACTATCTTGAATAGTTTTGTAAACACAAACTATTTTCTCTCTTGTATCTTCTATTTCTTTGTTCCGATCATCTACTTTCTTCTGATGATCCAATATGATCTTTAAATCTTCCTTGTTATGTTCTTCCAGCCTCTTTATATGCTTGTTGTAAAGATCTACCAATGTTTTTTGAGTTCCATATTTGCCAGAATGACATTTGTCCCAAATATCTTGGGATATGTCAAAAAAGTTATATTTTTCAGGGATTGGAGGAGGAGAAGCATCCCTTGGGCGTTTGGTTTTCTTTGAAACGGGAGTTGAAGAGGATGAAGCCATTGAAATTTGAAACTAAAATATAATATCTAATGAAAAAATCTAAGGAGTTGTTTCTTATTCATAAGTATTTATAGGCACAAAAGAGACTAAACATTTTCCAATCGATAGGTATAAATAGGCTGGAGAGGTAGATGAACGGTTCCCAAGACTTTAGGCGGGAAAAGGGACCAAAGGCGCCAAAAGTAAACTGTGAATTGAAGAGATGTTAAACTTCATCCTAAAGATAAGGAATAGTGGAAGCAGTTGTACGAAAAAAGTCTCCAATTTCCTTTTACCAAGTATTGACTTACCATGTACAATGAGTTGATGCAACAACTAGTTGTATCTCATGCTTTGTGAATAATAAACTTCCAAACTCAATATTTCCAACAATGTTTTGGTCCAATTTGGTGATAGTTTGATCCCAAAATAATATTGGTCCGATTTGGTTTATGTTTGGTGTTGGATTGACTTTGGTCCGGTTTGATTGTCTTGGATTTGGTATAAACCTTGGTCCGTTTAGTATGGTTTGGATTTTTTTTGTGATGTTTGGCCACGTCAAACGTTAGCCGAGACCCCATGGTCTCACTGCAACAATGGCTTGCCGATATTGTGATATTACTAGCGTAGTTGATTTGGAATTGTGCGACTAATTGACTTGTTTATTATGGTTTGACTCGACAAAATGAAACCGAGGGAATGTTTGGAATGATTTGGGATCGGGTTCATTATTATTGACCCGAGGGAATAAATGTTTGACCGTGACTCGAAAGGAAATAGTAACTCATTTATTGCGACTTGATATTGACTCGACTTGGACAAAATAAAAGAAAGAAATAAAAACAATTGTTAAATTAAAAGCTGTAAAGATATTTGTTATTAAATTTGGTTAATAACGAAGTAAGGAAATTAGAAGTGTACGTGAGACCATGGTTGTCAGGATCTTGATCATGATCTTAGGATCTTATGATTTTACGATACTGTAAAGCAAAAATGATCCGGATCTTACAAAGGATCATGAAAAGCTTAAGATCTTATAGGATCCCGATCTTTACCATAGGATCTTAAGATCTAATACAATCGATCTTACTTTTCTCGAACCACAAACTAAAAAATCTAAAAATTTATGGAATGTATTTTTGTAGAATTAAAAAAAAAAAAAAATGTTAATATTCTTAAAATTTTCATAATCATAATTTAAGACTGTGGAAAACTAGAAGGGGGGGGGGGGCGTTGAATAGTTTTACGTCTTTTTAATTTATTACAAAAACCTTATTTACTTTTAAAAACTTAGATTTGAGTTTTTGTGAAAAATAATACTTGAACAAAATTATTAATTATATGTGTATCCTTTTAGATTAGTTATAAGAGTTTTGTTTTTATGAATGAAGTTCTAAATTGATCTTTATGTGAAATCAACCTCTAAATGGCACTAACAGTTATATATGCCTATGTGTATGAAAGTAATGACGATATAAATAAAGAAGTAAGTAAGAGATGGAAAGATCAAACCGAGACACGAGGGATTTATAGTGGTTCGGCTACAAGGACACCTTCCTTGCCCTACTCCACTCCCCGAGCACCTAGCTCAAGAGTTTTCTTCACTACTTCAACAAGCTCCCTTATGGCGGAGAAAACCTTACACAACTTTCGCTTACACCGGTTTAACGACATAAAACTAAATGTCGAGTTCTAATAGTAGCTAGAACCAATCTCACGACTTCAATCACAACTTCTTCACGATATCTTCACGACTTCTTCACAACTTCTTCACTATGGCTTCACAACTTCTTCACGATCTCTTCACGATTTCTTCACAACTTCTTCACTATGGGTTCACAACTTCTTCACAACTACTCACGACTACTACACACCACAACTACTTCACAACTACAATCTAGTTCACAACTATACACTACTTCTTCACTTCCTAATACTACTTCTTCACGTCTCTACTTCTTCACACCTTTGCTATACTTCTTACACACCTTGTATTTCTTCACTCCTTAGCAACTTCTACTTCTTCACTATCTCACGACTTCTTTACGATGGCTTCACCACTTCTTCACACCACAACTACTTCACCACTTTATAATACTTCTACACTACTTCTTTACAACACAACTACTTATACACCTTCTTCACTACTTACACACTACACTACACCTAATATACACACCTTATACACAAATGAATGAATGATTTACAAAGTTTACTAAACTAACAACTTAGGTAACAAGATGATACTTAAGTTGTAATACTTCTAGTCTTGATTGATAGAAGTATTCTTCTTTTGCACTTGGATGGTAGAAGCTTGGATCACTTGGAAACCAATGCTTAAGAGTATATGATCAAAGGATTTAGAAAGATGTAAGAAGAGATTTAGAACAGAAGGTTTGGGGTGCAAAAGGTGAGGAAAAAGTCCAGAGATGAACCAGTATTTATAGGCAAATCTGAGGACCTAGAGGAGCGGGGCGGTCCCCTTAAATAGGTGGCCGGTCCCCTTAATTTTAAGGGGACCGCCTAGTGAATTAAGGGGGCCGCCCAAATCCGAACGTTGCTCAGATTTGTCTTTTTGTGGGAAAGGTTTTTTGGAACATTTTTACCATTTTTGGTTGAAAATTTGAATTCATAAATTTATAATGGATTAAACATTTTTATTAAATACCAAAAATAATTTTCTAAAAGATATAAAATGTTTGTGTCATTTTATAAAAAATCAAGTGATTAAGAAAATGTTCCTTTGATCATATAATCCATTAAGCATTTGTTTATTCATACCTTAAGTGATTATGTTGTAGAAATGAATATTTACAACTAAATACTTGTTTATTTAATAAGTTTATGTTTAATGAGTTTACATTTTGTGATTATCAAAACATAGAGTTATCAAGAAGTATTAATAATGTTTTTAGGCATTATTTATATCAACTAAGACAACTTTTCTATGAAATATTTACATAATTTGTGTTATATAATATATATAATTTATAGATTTGTATAATATTACAAAAACTATTAACAAAATGACATTATAGTAGGATCTTAAGATCCCGATCCGATCTTACGATCTCGATCTTGCAAAGACGAAATCGATCCTATGTAGGATCCCGATTTTGAAAACCTTGCTTGAGACATTTGGGATAAAAACGGAACACACGAGGGCTATTGACTATTCGAGACATGCTACCCGTTGACTAACATATTTGTATAATATTACAAAAACTATTAACAAAATGACATTATAGTAGGATCTTAAGATCCCGATCCGATCTTACGATCTCGATCTTGCAAAAACGAAATCGATCCTAAGTAGGATCCCGATTTTGAAAACTGATGTTTACGCGTGTCGTTGCGGTTTAGCAGTATTAATGCCTACTCAAGTTTTAAATTTATATTTAGCCGACTTATCAATAACACACACACTTAACGAGCAGTGTACCCGGTCAGTATGAATATAATGGTAAGTAGAGTGTCGATCACTAAGAGTGGAACGTATTATCTAGTTATTCTAATCAGTATTTTAATATCCTAAGTTAGCTATACAACCTAATCTAACGCAAGGGGGGTTCAGCCTGAGAGACTAGCACGGTTTGGTTATGATTAAATAGTAAACTAAACTAATGAGCACGAATCAGCAATTAGCACACACGTACACAGATAGATACTTGAGACAATAAGAAGACCTGTCCTGATAATTAAGTAGCTTGTCACTTGTTTTATTGCTAGTTTTATATGAAGTGTATATAATTAACCCTTTCTCGTTGGCTCTAATCTTATCGGCGAGTAAACCCTTAATGATCACTTATGTCTATCCCACTATCCTAGAATATTGAGCATTTGTGATACCCACGTTTCGTATACGCTAGAATAGATAGGCGAGGAAGGGGCATGGCGACCCAAGCAATGCTCAGCTAGACACATAGGTTATCAATGCACTAATAAAAGTCACCAAAGACATCAACATATAAACTTTAATTAATGGGAAAGCAATTTTAAGGGGTGATCATGATATTCCGTAGTCACATGACATCAGCCCATCAATCCTGATGAATTAAAGTGTACTAATACAATAAAACAAAACTACTTAATGAATTGAATACATGCAGGACCCTCTTACAGCTCTTGTATCTTCGTTCAGGGTGTGTCTTGTGCTGCTAATACGTCTGAATTCGTCTCTGGTTTGGTACTCGTACGTACGGTATCTTGCACTGTTCAACCTCTGAAATTCGTCTGACTTTGGGGTATTTATAGTTTCTGTCTGAGGGTTAGATGCGGCGCATAGGATAAGTAGATGCGGCGCATTGACTTAACTTCGCGTGGGGTCCAAGATTAATATATTCATGAATATTCGTACACCACCTTAAGATCCGGCGTAACTCCATTTCTTTATGCGGCGCATGTCCTTTGCTGTCTTGGATTGTAACTTGTGAAATCTTGATAGTGATACGCCGTATGTAAGAAGTATGTTGCGGCGTATCTGGAGCAGAATGATCTTGGTCTTGTACATTTCAGTAGACTCTTAACATCTTGCTTGTTTTGCTCCATAATTAGTCCAAAATCGCCAATCTTCACATAATACTTTTTTTTACCTGAGAATTACAAAAGTAAACATTAACGTATCAATTCTCATATATAATATAATAAAACAAGTCAAATAAATAGGATAAATGATGATAATAAAATGTACTTATTTGAGTTCATCAAATATCCCCCCACTTGAACTTTACTTGTCCCCAAGTAAACCTTAGAATAAATCTTATGAAAATGTATCCTAAAAGATATTAGGATTTATTTTTATATTTAAGCATGTATTCGTTTTGTCATAATTGCACAACCAAACACTTAACGAATTAGAAATAAAATAAAATATTTCGATAAAAGCAAATCTAATCGTTTAACTGTCCAGTCATGACGAATATTCTATCATAAGCTTGGCAAGTATACACATCTCCCCCACTAAAGCCAAGGAATGACAAGTCTAAAGCGGTAAAAAGGGTTTGTTGGTTAAGGGTTAATCATTCTTCTTAATCTCTATCGATCTCACATTCCAGAAAAGGCGTCAAAATCACAAATACATGATCGAATCCACGACCATGATACTTGCAATTGCTCAAATCCTTAACTCGAATGGGCTAAAGATAGGACCAAGTAATCTTTACCAATAATATTATATCAAAAAGGGCGAAAAAATCATAAATACATAGCCGAATCCACGACTACGATACTTAAGATTGCTCAAATCCCTAATCTCAATAAATCAAAGGTTTGGATAAAGAATGATGTAGGGTATGGATGATATTTGGGATACAAATTGGTGTAAAATGAAAAATAAACAAAACAGATAAATTAAAATCCTAAGTGTGGTAAATCACTTTCCCAACCATCCCATGAATAAGACTCATATCATTGAATAACTTACGCTTTAACACTTGAAACACACACTTTAGGTAGACACGAATTATACTCAACAAGATCTCAATCAAAGAATAATCCTAGTTGGCGTTCCCATAACGGCCAACTCCCATTCAATCCATAAATATAATATACAACAAATAGTGGTGATATCGCCCACTTAATATAAAACTTTACATAAGTTGGTTAAAACAAACTTCCAACTTTTCCTTTTTCTTTTCTATTTTTTTTCGATTTTTTTTTTTTTTTTTTTTTTTTTTTTTTTTTTTTTTTGACATCAACATATATGTGTAAAATTTCACAACTTTTCTCTCACTATTTTTCCGGATAATTTTTTTCAATACTCTTCATACTTTCAGAAATAACTGTAATAGCGAAAGTAGTAAACACACGAAAAATAAACTCAAAGTTATACAATATTTACTTTCATACCAATTGCATTGTGCAATTTCCTGACTCAACCAAAGATAATGAATTATGCACGTGAACACATGTAATGTAAGGAAAAACACTTTGCCTAAAGCAATTAACCAACAACGGATTTTAATCTACAGGGTAGGCTAAGGTGTAAGGGTGTAACGAAACATTATAACAAAGGTGTAAGAAATGAAAGGAATGGCTCTGATGGTGTTTTCTAGGGGTATCTTACTCTAAAAGTGAGAGTAACAAAAGGGTTTATACGGGGGTTAACTAACCAGTGTAGTTAGTTAATATCACATAACATATAAAGGCTATTTGGGTGTAATCCTAGAAATTTACCAATTTAGACAAGTCATTCCAATTATATAGATAATACTTATTATGGTGGTCTCGAATAGTATACAAGCCAAGTTCTAAAGTTTACAAGTCACCGGCACACTCATAGATTTGTGAATTTTGATAAGTTCAAAATTTTTGGAAATAATGTTATGTGTGCAGCTATGTAATTTAGACTTTAAACAAAAACATACTATAAAAATTTTAAATTTAAGCATATTAAGTATATTTTAAGCATATTTTGAAAAAGTTTAGGACAAGTAAGTGTTCTAATTCTCCAATCCCCCCACTTAAGTTAAACAACGTCCTCGTTATTTGTGTCAAAAGTTAAAAACTGGAAAATAAAAGAATTAGAACAGAAAAACTCCCCTGAGATTTGCTCGGTATGATCCTCCATTATTCGTGTAAGAGCAAAAATCAACTTTCTTGTGGATTAGAACGTTTAAGCTTCATAGATGATGTATCCACAGGAATGCAGGAATCTATAATACCATTCAGACTTTAACACACCTGAGTTAAGAAGGTTCAAACTTGCATAATACATTAGTAGTTAGTAAAAATAAAACTTTAAAAAATTAAAACTGTAAATCATTAGGTCAGTCGATACGCCATATCTTATGGAAGAAGATACGCCGTATCGAGCCTGGAATAAATACGAATCAGAATAGAAGATGCGTCGCATCCTTAACCAGGGATGCGCCGCATTAAAATACCGACAGAAAGTTTTAAAGTCAAAAATAAAAATGCAGAAAATAAAATAAGATATGACCAGTGCAGGCGATGTGTCGCATCTTATGATGGAGATGCGTCGTATCTTCTGCAGGTCTGACAAACTCGACACAGAACAGAAAAGTAAAAATTTTCCGGGTTGTCTCGTGGTCAGCACTTGTCTTTATTCCAGAGTCTTCAAGTTAGACTCACGTTCAGCTCTTTAATTTGTTCTATTGATCCCCACATGCCCGTGCACGATGTAGTTGCGAATTACTTCGTCACGAACATATTCCGGCCCCAATTCAAGTAAACCTTTGTAGAATCCTTTCATCTTTTGGTACGGATACTCGATCCCTTTCTCAGCGTCATTTTCATCTACAAAAAGAAATGGTGTAAATTTGTAACAAAATTTGTTAGGGGCATGTTTAAACCTTGGGTGAGCACGAGGCATCATGTAAGTGATAACGTTGCTTCCACTTTGAAAGGTGATCTTTCCTTCAAATCTTTTAGCGTTAATATCGACCTCCTTACAAAATGGTTTCCCAACGATCACGTCACCCATCTCAACATCACGATAAGCATCCATGTTTTCCACCACGGTGAAATCTGTAACAATAGTTAAATTCCCAACAAAAATAGGTACATTCATGAACATTCCAACTACGTTTTTCCCTCTATACTCAATTTTGTTTTTCATTATAGAATTATAGAAATCTTTTGACATTACATTAATTGGTAAAATAGGGAAAAAGTTGGCACTAACCTGCTTAAATCCTATCATGCAAGGAAATTGTAAATTATAAGCACAATCTACATGGATCTTTCTACCATAATCACAGAAACTAGGATATCCTTCAAATTCATCATAATTCTTAGTGTTGATCATATTGATTCTAGGTATATCCATAATTTCTCCTTCTTCAATTTCGGGTTCAAAATCCTCCATAAATTGATCATTGATTCCTATTGGTAAATTAAGATCATTTAATTCAATGTAGTCTCCACTATAGGTCTCAAGTGATTCATTATTTACCAAGGTTTCTCCCATAAACCTAGCTTCAAGATCGAGGTCCATACGTTCTCTTAATCCTAGCACATAGACGCCTCTAATTATGCTCTTAGCAGGATTTTGGCACTTATGGACTAGTTTATTATTCCCTACCTTTAATAAGATTTTTCTTTTAAACACATTAATCTTAGCATGGGCGGTAGACAAGAAAGGTCTTCCAAGGATTAAAGGAATCTTAATATCCTCGGGCATATCTAATATAACAAAGTCTACGGGGAAAACAAACTTCTCAATCTTAACTAGCACATTTTCAGCAATCCCTTCAGGTCATTTTACCGTTTTATCAGCCAATTCAATAAGCAGCTTTGTTGGTGCTAATTTTCCTAGTCCTAGGGTAGTGAATGTCTTAAGTGGCATAACACTAACGCTAGCTCCTAAGTCAGCTAATGCATTATTGAAAGATTTGTCATTAATTAAACAAGGTAAAGTAAAACTTCCTGGGTCCTTTTCTTTATGAGGCAAGGCACGTAAGTCGGTTGCAGAGCTCTCTTCTTTCATTTTAGCCTTGATCTCCTCTTCAATCTTTCCCTTCTCTTTGAGTAACCTCCTTAAACTGATTGAAGAATTAAAGAAAAATTCGGGCATTGCACCATCATTACCATTCATCAATCTTCTAAGAAAAGGTATGTTAGGTGTGACTTCTTCAGTAGTGCATATGGCCTTGACATGATCTCTTGGGTTAGTTTCAGTTGAGCTAGGTAAACTTCCGTATCCCCTTTCTTGAAGAACTTTGCTCATTTGTCCGATTTGTTGTTCCAATGCTTTGATCGAAGCTCCTTGATTTCTTGTTATAGTATCCGTTGAGGCTCGGATTTCTTTGATCATAGCGGTGTTCTCTTCATGTCTTTTAGCAGAATCGGCCATAATTTGCTTTAGAGTGTCATCTAAAGTCTGCCTCCATTCTTGATAAGTGGGATTGAAGTTGTTCTTTTGATAGTATCCCGGAGCAGCTTCCCTAAATCTTCCTGAAGGTCGGAATGGTTGTCCAAATTGTGTGTAGTATGCTTCTTCAAAAGTCTCACTTTCATTCTTATTAGGGCAATCTTTGGTGTAGTGAGGTCCTTCGCATTTTTCACATCCAACTTGGGCAGCATAAACTTTCTCATCACGCTTCTTCATCTCTCTACTAATTTTATCCAATTGAGCTTGAATTGCAGCAAACCCGTCAAAATTAGTGCTGCTCTTAGATCTAGTAGAGGTTCCGTCGTGCCATTTTTGAGAGTGATCAGCAGCTTCTTGGATAGTTTTTCTAGCATTGGCTGCACTCATTTGAGGCACAGCTCCCTTAGCATCCAAAATTTGTCTAGTAGGCACGTCCAATCCTTGATAGAACAATATTATCTCCTGCATTGGACTTAGATAATGTTGAGGGCATTTCATCAATAAGTCTTTAAATCGTTCCCAAGCTTGATAAAGAGTTTCATCAGGCTCTTGCTTGAAACTGTTGATAGCCTCCATCTTTTTAGCGGTTTTAGCAGGTGGACAATATCTTTTCAGGAATTTGCTCTTCAAATCTTCCCACGTTGTGATTGAACTAGCAGGTTCATTCCTTAGCCACTTATTAGCAGCTCCTTTAAGCGAAATTGGAAAGATTCTTAGCATAAGTTGATCGTCAGAGACACCTTCTGTAGTAAACAAATCTGCAATCTCGAGGACCTTTTCAACATGTTCATTAGCATCTTCATGTTCTGTTCCACTGAAAGCATTTTCTCTTAGCTCCTTGAGAAACTGACCCTTCAACTCAAACTTTGACTTTTCATCAAACTTTGGTCTAGCAACTCCTGAACTGTAATCAGCACGGGTTTTGTTCATGTATTCCTCCATAGTAGTGTTTTCCGTCATTGTTTCTGTTTCTTCTTCCTCTTTCTCTTCAGAAAAGTAATCAAGCTCGAACGAACTTGAAATTTCAAAGCTTTTTGTGTTGAAAAGCCTTTTAAGCGAATGTAGGGCTCGTTCAGGATCTTCGAAAGGTTTAATCAAGTTCTTAGTTGAACTCCTGGTCATGCACTTCCTGAAACCATCATAAAAGCATCAGTAGGGTATGTTCAAGAAAGTAATATATCAGAAAATTAATAACGAAAACGGAATACGAAAAATAAAAGTTGCTGATATCTGTAGACGATGCGCCGTATCCAGAAAGTTGGATACACCGTATCTTATTACATTAAAATTTAATCAGACTTTTATTCAGAAAACAGATACGCCGCTTATGAATTAGAATGCGCCGTATCAGTTTAATTTATCAAAAATCGATTATATTTATTAAAATTAAATGCGTCGTATTAACAAAAGCTAATGCGTCGTATTTTCGTTACGTTTCAAAATACAAGATTTTTTATTTAGAAGATGCGCCGTATCGATAGAAATCGATGCGTCGTATCTGTTTAATAATTCGAAAACCTGTTTTTAATATAAATTGAAAATACGCCGTATCTGTTAAAACAGATGCGTCGTATGGCGTTAGGGTTTAGAAAAATTTCTTATTAAAAAAAGAATACGCCGTATCTTGGGGCAAGATGCGTCGTACTCGAATTTATTAAACGCGTTGTATTTTTTAAAAATTAAACGCAATACGCCGTATCTGTGAAAACAGATGCGCCGTATCGTTTGTATTAGCACAGTACAACGATAGCAGAATGCAGAAAAATAGAAAAAGAAAAACAAAAATAAAATCAAACAAAAAGAAAAAATAATTAAAGAAAATAAAAACACACAAAAACAGAAAATATGCAAATAATACAATGAATGCAATCTATCTAATATATAACAGGGTTAGTGGTTAGAATCTAAAAATTAAAAAGAAAAACCTAATTAAAATACTAATCAAATTAACAGATAATAACAATTCACTCCCCGGCAACGGCGCCAAAAACTTGATGCGTGCGCGTGTCGTTGCGGTTTAGCAGTATTAATGCCTATTCAAGTTTTAAATTTATATTTAGCCGACTTATCAATAACACACACACTTAACGAGCAGTGTACCCGGTCAGTATGAATATAATGGTAGGTAGAGTGTCGATCACTAAGAGTGGAACGTATTATCTAGTTATTCTAATCAGTATTTTAATATCCTAAGTTAGCTATACAACCTAATCTAACGCAAGGGGGGTTCAGCCTGAGAGACTGGCACGGTTTGGTTATGATTAAATAGTAAACTAAACTAATGAGCACGAATCATCGATTAGCACACACGTACACAGATAGATACTTGAGACAATAAGAAGACCTGTCCTGATAATTAAGTAGCTTGTCACTTGTTTTATTGCTAGTTTTATATGAAGTGTATATAATTAACCCTTTCTCGTTGGCTCTAATCTTATCGGCGAGTAAACCCTTAATGATCACTTATGTTTATCCGACTATCCTAGAATATTGAGCATTTGTGATACCCACGTTTCGTATACGCTAGAATAGATAGGCGAGGAAGGGGCATGGCGACCCAAGCAATGCTTAGCTAGACACAGAGGTTATCAATGCACTAATAAAAGTCACCAAAGACATCAACATATAAACTTTAATTAATGGGAAAGCAATTTTAAAGGGTGATCATGATATTCCGTAGTCACATAACATCAGCCCATCAATCCTGATTAATTAAAGTGTACTAATACAATAAAACAAAACTACTTAATGAATTGAATACATGCAGGACCTTCTTACAGCTCTTGTATCTTCGTTCAGGGTGTGTCTTGTGCTGCTAATACGTCTGAATTCGTCTCTGGTTTGGTACTTGTACGTATGGTATCTTGCACTGTTCAACCTCTGAAATTCGTCTGACTTTGGGGTATTTATAGTTTCTGTCTGAGGGTTAGCTGCGGCGCATAGGATAAGTAGATGCGGCGTATTGACTTAACTTCGCATGGGGTCCAAGATTAATATATTCATGAATATTCGTACACCTCCTTAAGATACGGCGTAACTCCATTTCTCTATGCGGCGCATGTCCTTTGCTGTCTTGGATTGTAACTTGTGAAATCTTGATAGTGATACGCTGTATGTAAGAAGTATGTTGCGGCGTATCTGGAGCAGAATGATCTTGGTCTTGTACATTTCAGTAGACTCTTAACTTCTTGCTTGTTTTGCTCCATAATTAGTCCAAAATCGCCAAGTTTCACATAATACTTGTTTTTACCTGAGAATTACAAAAGTAAACATTAACGTATCAATTCTCATATATAATATAATAAAACAAGTCAAATAAATAGGATAAATGATGATAATAAAATGTACTTATTTGAGTTCATCAAAAACCTTGAGTGAGACATTTGGGATAAAAACGGAACACACGAAGGGTATTGGACTATTCGAGACATGCTACCCGTAGACTAACATATTTGGATTTATTGGACTATTCGTTTGGTTATTGTTTGAGTTACGGATTGGTTTAGCGTTCAGGGTTTAGGGTTTAGGGTTTATATAAATACTCGTTATATTATAAATTACTCGGAAAATTGATTTTCAATAAAGTTTTTTGACTTGGAAACGTTCAATAAATTAAAGAGTCATGGCGAAATTTTGTTATTTCCAAAGATTAATTTTTTCGTAAGTCCAAACTTGTTTTAAATCATAAAACAAGTATACCTTATACTAATAAATAGGATTATGGGAAAATACCGACGATTACCAATCGACTCATCTTATTTGATATGTTTGTTGTTAGTTATCTCTTTGACTTATTTTTGTCATGTCGTCTCGACTCGAGTTATCGTCAATACTCTTCTCTACAATTCGGTTATTCGTTTTCTTGGAGTGAGTACTCGTGAGTCCGTGTTCTCTACCATTACACGAATGATGATACCAAACCCTTTTAAAAGGCTAAAACGAGATTATTTTTGGAAATGAGAATGATTAAATTTTGAAAACTCTTGCGCATTTGATTTTTTTGGTGAATATCGTGCCGAGTACGTTGCGTTAAATCGTTTGATATGATATTCATTTTCTTTAAGTTTTAAAAAATTTGAATATATTATAGTATTTTCTTTTGTTTTGTCGGTGGATTTTAGTGTGACTTAATCTTAATACCGCCAATTTGTCCATATAATATTCAATTACGGATAACCGGTACCCTCGGGAAAACCCGAAAAACCAATGGATAATATTAATCGGGTATCCGGTGGGATACGGGGCGGGTATGGGTATATTATAAACGGGTTCGGGTACGGGTATACTAAAACCCGCCCCAAACCCGAACCTTTTCCGTCCCTAGTTACCGATTATAGCCGATTTTCACCGCCACGTCAGCACCATTAGCCTTTCTTTTTTCTTTTTTTTTTCCTTTTCTTCTACAACTCTTGCCACGTCAGTTATGGTCAAACCAAACCACAACTTCAATAGTCACCCGGCAATTAATCCCGCATTTCTCAATCCCTATTACCCGTCATTTGTAAACACTACATTAACATAACCCTAAATTTGGTTTAGAATGTACTGCGCACTTTGAGATGCTGTAAAGTATTTATTCTTGTCAGGTTCTAATGGAAATATACTAAGTATAATTCTGCTGCTAGGCATAATCATTCTGCTGCTAGTATATTCATTCTGCTGCTGATGATATCTGAAGAATGATGAAATAAGCTAACTGTCAAACTGCTGCTAGCCTAAGATGATTCTGCTGCTAGAGTTTGATTCTGCTGCTTATTAGATATGTATAGTTTGTTTATGGTAAAGATACGATTAGATATTATTCTTGTATAGAAAGTTTTTGTAACCGACTAGGACTCCTTATGTGTATAAAAGGAGGATCTAGGGTTAGGGTTAGAAGTCGATTGTTTAGCATACGTATTGTCTTGTATTCACTTCAAGGTTCATTGTAACCCTGTTACTTTTGAGTAACCGTATATTAATATATTGAGGTGAAGGTTGAGAGAATTATTGAGTGTTATTGTTAATTCTTCTTAAGATTAATTGCTAGTTTACGCATAGTAATTAATAGATCATTCATAAGCAGTTTCTATACCGATTGCTTTAGGTTTATATCTAAAGTAATTAACAAGATCGTTAAGCTCAACTGGGATCAACAAGTGGTATCAAAGCTTGTGATCTAGAAACTGATACCGAGAAGAATTTTGAAAAGCTCAGATCTGTTCATCATCAAAAGCAATGGATTCTGAATCTCATCATATGGTTACTGCATCCAAGGTTCCAATGCTCAAGGTTGGAGAATATGAACTCTGGAAGATGAGGATAGAACAGTACATGAAGATGTGTGATTACACAATGTGGGAAATCATACAAACTGGAGATACTCTGCCTAAGACTGGTGCTGATGGGCAAGTCTTGCCTATCAAAACCAATGAAGAAAAGGTTCAAAGGAAACTGGAGATTAGAACTCACACTATTCTCTTAATGGGGATACCTAATGAGTACCAATTGACCTTCAAAAACACCAAGTCTGCCAAGGAGTTGTTGGCAGCAATTGAACTCAAGTTTGGTGGGAATGCAGCCACCAAAAAGTCAAGGAAGAATTTGCTAAAGCACGAATTTGAAACTTTCACTGCATCAAGCAATGAAAGTATTGATGGTACTTATGACAGACTGCAAAAGTTAGTGACTCAGTTGGCGCTTCTAAATGTCACTATTGCAGAGGAAGATATTAATCTAAAGTTTCTAAGGAGTCTTGCACCAGAATGGAATACTCACACAGTTGTCTGGAGCAATAAGGCTGATTTTGATGCCATGAATTTGGATGATTTGTATAACAACTTGAAGGTCTATGAAACTGAGGTAAAGGGTTCAACCAGTTCTTCAAGTTCAAACAACCTTGCTTTTATGTCTTCTAATAATAAGACTTCTGGGAATATTCAAGAAACTCATTCTGCTGTTGGTCATATTGGTTCTGCTGCTAGTTCACAAGGTTCTGTTGCTAGTTCTACAAATAGTGACACCATTAGTGATGCTGCTATTTGTGCCTATTTAGCTGAACTCACTACAAGTACTCCAGTAATGAGTCAGGATCTAGATCAAGTTGATCCTGATGATTTAGAAGAGATGGATTTGCATTGGCAATTTGCAATGTTGACTATGAGGGCAAGAAGATTCTTGAAGAGAACTGGAAGAGAGCTCAAGTTTAGAAGGATGTGGGGTTTGACAAATCAAAGTTTGAATGTTATAACTGCCATAGAAAAAGGCACTTTGCAAAGGAGTGCAGAGCACCAAAGCAGATCAAGGAAAATCCAAGGCAGATTCCCATTGAAGATACTAAACCTACTACTGCTATGGTCTCATGTGATGGCTTGGGAGATTTTGACTGGAGTGACCAAGCTGAGGATGGTCCCAACTATGCACTGGTAGCTGATGAAGAACCCAAAGAACAACACTTTGCTCTTATGGGTTACTCCTCCTCTGGATCAGACTCTGAGGTATCAAATGAATCTACATGTTCATTTAAATCTTGTTCAGATACTATAGAGGCACTGAAATCTAGTTATGATGCTTTAAGAGTTGAATTTGATAAACTCAAACTTGATAACTTAGGATATCAACATGGTTTAAAATCTTTAGAAAACAAGGTTGAGTTTCTTAATCAAATTGAGGGAGAATATGCTGATAAAATTCATACTCTTGAAACTGAGCTAATTAAGAAAGAATGTGAAATTAATGTGCTTAATAAAAGAGTGGAAGAAGCTGAATTAGCTAGAGACTCAGCTTTAAGTGAAAAAGAAAAACATGTTGTTAGGATAGATAAACAACAATATGCATCTGTTCTAGCAAATAAAGCAGTTGAATCTCAGATTATTAAAAGAGGATGTGGCCTAGGATACAATGAAGTGCCCCCCCCCCTCTGAAAAGACTAGTGCACCTAAGATTGATGAAAAATTGTCTGATGCACCAATCATTGAAGATTGGGAATCAGATAGTGATGATGAGCAGGTAGAAACAACATCAAAGGCTAAAAGGTTAGAGAATGTTAAACAAATTGAACCTAAAGTCAAGCATACTGAGTTTCTTAAACCTGTGCTAGGAAGTAGAATCTCTAGGAAAGTGGCTGAGTATGATGATAAACCTAGAGATTATCCTAGGAAGACTTGTGACTTGCCCAGAGGAAATCAGAGAAACTTGCACCAGTTGATCTCACACAAGTTAGGTAGTGACTTTGAACTGGTTAAGAAGGCATGTCACAGCTGTGGTAGTTTTGAGCACTTGCAAGAAGATTGTTATTATTCAATCCCTAAGAAAACTAGTGCTCAAAAACCTGTATGGAACCATAATACTAGGGTGAACCATAGGAACTTTGCAAGAAAAACGCACCCACATCCCAAAAGAAACATGGTTCCTAAGGAGATTTTGTTAAGAAATGGTATTTCTAGGACTATTTCTCCTGTTGCACCACCAACAAGGCCCATTCCAAAGAAAACAGAGTTTTCTACTGCTAAAGCTAGCAGCAGTATTTCTCATTCTGCTGCTAAGCCAAAAGTGGTTACTGGTACTGTTATGGGCACTCATTTCTATGCTGTTAAGGCCTCAGCTTGCTGGGTCTGGAAACCCAAAACTCGACACAGCAGTGCATTAATGGACTTCAAGAAATATGATTACTTTGATGCACAAGGCAGATCCAAGTCAGTAATGGCTTGGGTCCCAAAGAGAAACTAACTCTCTTACTTTTTGTGCAGGGCAATCTACAATTGGAGCTAAAGGATAAATGCATTTTTGATAGTAGATGCTCTGGACATATGACTGGAGACAAGAGCAACTTGGAAGATTTTAAGGCTTTTGATGGTGGTTATGTTGCTTTTGGCAATGATCCAAAAGGTGGCAAGATTGTTGTTAAAGGTACTATTAGAACCGGGAAATTGGATTTTGAAAAGGTGTATTTTGTAGAGGGACTTAAGTTCAATCTTTTTAGTGTCTCACAAATGTGTGACAAAAAGAATTTTGTTCTTTTTACAGACACTGACTATCTTGTTTTGTCTCCCGACTTTAAGTTACCTCATGATTCAGAAGTACTACTTAAAGTCCCTAAAACAAACAATATATACAGTGTGGACATTAAGAACATCATTCCTAAAAGAGATTTAACTTGTCTTTTTGCAAAGGCCACCATTGATGAATCCAAGCTTTGGCATAGAAGATTGGGTCACTTAAATTTCAAAACAATAAACAAATTGGTAAAAGGCAACCTTGTCAGAGGGTTACCTTCAAAGATTTTTGAAAATTCTGAAACCTGTGTTGCTTGTCAGATGGGAAAGCAATACAGAGCTTCTTGTACGTCCAAAGTGGTGAACTCTATTTCTGAACCCTTGTATATGTTGCATATGGATATGTTTGGACCAACTTTTGTGAAGAGCTTGAATAAGAAGATGTATTGCTTAGTTGTCACTGATGATTTCAGTAGGTTTACTTGGGTGTTTTTCTTAGCAACTAAGGATGAGACCTCTGGAATTCTTAAGGCCTTCATTACAAGAATAGAAAACCTAGTAAATCACAAGGTCAAAGTTATCAGATGTGACAATGGAACTGAATTTAAGAATCATGTAATGAATCAGTTCTGTGAGGAAAAAGGTATTTTAAGGCAGTTTAGTGTGGCTAGAACTCCTCAACAAAATGAAGTTGCTGAAAGGAGGAATAGGACATTAATTGAGGCTGCTAGGACTATGTTGTCTGAGTCAAAGTTACCCACTACTTTTTGGGCTGAAGCAGTTAACAATGCTTGCTATGTGCAAAATAGGAGTAAGGTAGTAAAGCCTCATAACAAGACCCCTTATGAATTATTGCATGGTAGGAAACCTATGATAGATTTCTTAAAACCATTTGGGTGTCCTGTTACTATCTTAAATACCATTGATTCACTAGGCAAGTTTGATGAGAAAGCACACAAAGGTTTCTTTGTTGGATACTCAACTAATAGCAAAGCTTTTAGGGTATTTAATCAAAGAATAATGCATGTGGAAGAAAATATACACGTTAGGTTTAGTGAAACCACACCTAGTGTTGCTGGAAAAGGACCTGAATGGCTGTTTGATATTGATTCCCTAACCAAGAGTATGAATTATCAACCAGTGATTGCAGGTACAACTAACATGTCTGCAGGTACACAAACTAACCCCAATGCAGGTACACAAGCAAAGAAGGATGCATCTGCAGAGGAGTTTGTTTTGATTGAGAAGTGGAAGTTTAATCAGTTCTTCATTCCAACAGATAAAGAGGGAAAGAGTTCTGATGATGATGCTGTTCATAAGGAAGTACCAAAGGATGATGCAGAAGGTGATGATGAACCTTCTAATGATGGCAAGAATGTTGAAAAGTCAGCAAAGCATGGAAGTTCAAGAAATGAAGCTAGCAGCAGTATCTCCCATTCTGCTGCTAAGCCTAGTAGTTCTACTGCTGTTCCAAAGAATTCTGCTGCTGACTTTAATGAAGATGTTAATGATGATGTTGACTTTCCTCATATGCCTGAGTTGGAGGAAATCTACTATGACACAGATGATGATGTTGTGGATGTTTTTGGAGCAGATGCTGATTTGACAAATATGGAGCCTACTATTCAAGTCAGTCCTTGATGCGTGGTTTTGCAACCTTACAACAGGTTTTACCTCTCGAGGGATCTCAAGAGGCTTACAACCCCACCAGGCAGTGTACCTGACCGATGTAGTATAGTGTAGTGGTAAGTACGGGGGATTGATCGTTCTCCACAAGGAATAGTGTTCGTTAGGTATGAAAGACTACTCTAATAGGTCTAAGGGTGAGAGAAGATTCTTTTTATGTTTTTATAATTTTATGAAAGCAAGTAAAATCTCGGGTTTGAAAGAGTGGGCGGAATTAGTTGCTAGTCAACTAACCCAAATTACTACGAATGCAAATAAAATAAAATAACAAAAATGAAAAGTTTGGTGGAAACTTATGTGTAGAGAAATGTGTTCACTTAGATTTCCTTACTCCCTAACTATCTTTTACCGGTTGATTAGTGTGTATTAGTTGCGTGGATGACGGGTGTATTCCTTAATACCAATCGTGGGGTGGCGTACGTACTTCCCCAACTCTACAAGCTCCTACTTCACTCCTATGTCGAGCCGGCTAGGAAGCTCCTAACATGGGATCACTAGAATTCGCTTGTGCATTAAATACAACCATAAAAACCTTTAGTACGCATTTGGTTCATGTTTCTTTTTAAGACGTTCAAGCAAGTTACCGAATAGGAAGTTAGCCAGTTTTCTTAAGCCTAACATAGATAAACAATCATCCAATACAACTAGTAACACACTAATAACCAATAATCAATAGCTAGGTTTCATTAGATCTAAGCAAACACAAGATAAATCTAGCCTAACATATTAATCAAAAGACAAGAACAAGATAGAATCAAACAACACATAGACATATTGAATGATTAATTGATAACTTATCTTCAATGTAACATGGAAGATCTCAAGGCAAAAAGCCTTGAGAAAGATGCTAAAATCGTCTTAGGGTTTTCTCCCAAAAATTCCACACTAAGTTCCACACTAATGACAAAGAATTGCAAAACTATATATAGATTTTTACATCTGACGGCGTCACGTTATGGAGTGTGACGCCGTCACCTCGCCGCTTCTAGGGTTCCCGGATGGCCTTCTTGACGCCGTCCCTCTTTAGCTCTCCAAAATCCGTTCTGGCTTATCAAGGCTTGACGCCGTCAGACCTTGAACGTGACGCCGTCCCTCTTTGAATTAAGCCGTGACGCCCTTGATCAGGTTAAAGCGTGACGCCATCAGAATTTACATGCAATTTTCACTGGCTTATCATGAGTAAATTTCACATCCACCTTTTCTTGCCAAGACATGACGCCGTCTGGAGTAAATCCTGACGCCGTCAAAGGTAACTTCCAGCACAATTTTGAGACTTTGTCGTTTTCTTCACTTTTATGCTCCAAAAACGTCCAAAATGCCTCCTTTTCCAGATTTCTCCTCAAAAGTACCTAAAATGACAAAAGGAACGATTTAGGGCAATATTTGATCAAATAAATACGATTTAGGGCTTAAATGACCCCTTAAAAGCGGTACACTTTTCGCTTCATCAAATACCCTTACACTTGAGATTTGCTTGTCCTCAAGCAAATGCGCTTTTATTCTAATCAAAATACAAGTTAGGGGTCATTTAATGCAAACATAAAAGTAATTACAACAAATAATCGTTCCACTTCAATCATAATAAGCACGGAGATTATAAACTAGCACCTCACAAGTAGTGTTTAGATACTCACATCTCTCAAGTGTCATCAAAATAAATCTCATAAATGAAAACGGATAATATCTCTCACTACCTGTCATAGCAAATAGATTACCATAGGCTTGGGAAAGGATCGAAAACCTCCTCCACTAGGCGTAAGCACCTAAGATAAACTATCAAAGAGGGCTTTTAAATGGGTTATAACGTTAGGTGTAGGGAAAAGGAAAACACGGTTTTGTTGGATAAGGGATATTTTACTGGTGGCGAGTTAAAGATCTTGATTAATTACATGTACTATACAATGTTGCTAAGCCAAGACTCGACTCGATCTTAAGCTAGAAACGAAATAACAAAATAACAAAAACATAAAAATAAACATAAAATGAAACGGGATGGTAGTCCGTATGTTTTTTTCTATTTTTCTTTTTCTCATTTTTTTGTATTTTTCTTGATTTTTCCGATTTTTTTTTTTTTTTTTTTTTTTTTTTTTTTTTTTTTTTTTATACACTTTTGCCCTACCATCCAAAATAATACATCATAGGGGCATTGCATCCCCCTTACACTTGAACTTTTAAATAACTTTACAAATAACTATTCTAATGACTCGAATTAAGATAATTGAAAAACTTGGAGTACTTTTAAAATATTTAGCACATATGGGGGTAATAAATGATGTTCTTCCCCATTACTCCATTACATTAGTACTTTACCCATGAGTCCCAATCGTCCCAAAACAATATGTACAAGGATATGACTCGACTTAGCAACCATGTAATCAACTAGATAATTAACTTGGGTTTAAACAAATGTTGTAACAATAATGCACTAAAAATGAGTGCATACAAGGTAGGCTAAGGCGATTTGGGTGTACATTTTAGTGGGGTGTAAACAAATTCTTCCTTTAAGTAAAATGCTTAAAGGTCGAAACGAAAAGATAGGCTCTGAGGGGTGTACTAGGGGTATCGTGTACTAAAAATGAGTACAACGCAAAGGGTGTGGGAGAATTACTTGACCAATGTAGCCAAAGTAATTATAACAAAAACACAGGTGTAAAATAATGGGTTAATCCTAATGCCTCTTATCATGTAGTAAATCTAACTACACGAATGTAGTCTCACTTGTGGCCTTGGAATGGTCCTAACGCAAGTTCTAGAATCTAAGTGCTACCGGTACACACATCATAGCATAAATGCTTTTCCTACCAATTCTAGGGGCGAACCTCACATATTTGGGGGTGGAAAATTTTTTTAGTGGTACGGTTTTTGTGCTAGTGATATAACTCCTATCCGTGAGACGCTCATTAAGATCAAAGTTTCACTCCTAAATGTTGTAAAAAATTTTAAATTTGGCACTAAAATTACCCTAACAGGTATTTATCTTAGTTTTATTACACATCAACTATTAAACAAACAAAAATCAAGCGTAATTGTATTCTCTAATCGTACTTTTACCCTCCCCTTACACTTAAGATGAACATTGTCCCCAATGTTCAAATAACAAGATGTAAAAGCATAAAGTAAAAGAATGAAATCAAATACTCCCCTGATTCGCTCGGTGGATAATGAAGTAACACGGTTAGATCTTCTTCCAAAGTAATGTTGAAGCTCCATGACTAATGCATCGCCATAAGCTTGATTCAAAACATTTCCTTGTCCAAAATAACCTGTTAAACCTGAGAAAACAAACACGAAAACCTGCATAACATCGGCGGGAAAAATCTATATATAAGGATATAATGCTTGTGGAATGATAATTTTGCAGATTCCTGGAGATTATAAGTTGGAGATTTAATAAAAACTTTTTAAAAACAAAACTTTCAAAAATTTCTGAAAATTAAATCTGACGCCGTCAGGTTATAAACCCTGACGCCGTCAGAAATGACCTGACAAAAATTCTCATTTTAAGTTTCCGGAAAATTTCTGGAAAAACCTTTACCTTACTTCCTGGAAATCCTGCAAAACATCATTATGACTCGATACAAGCATTTGACTCAAACGAATACTAATATGCATGTTAATTTATTATTATTACGATTCATGTTCATTTGTGTTCTAATAAACCGATTTGGAATTCCCTTACACTTATCTTTTGCAAAATACCTTTATATGTAATTAAGACGAAGTTAAAAACAAGATAAAGCATTTTCACAATTTAGTTTTTTTTTTTTTTTTTTTTTTTGAACATGAATCAATAAGAATAAAAATTAAACACACATACGGAAACAAATAAAAACAAACAAACAAATAAATAAACACACAAAGCAAATAAATAAAATAATCAAATGAGGCTAGCATGCGATAAATAAAATCAATGTAACAAATGTTTTAAGGCAAACAGATGCCTTCCCTAAATTATTACAGACCATATTGTTTCAACACATACAACCAAATATCAAATTGTTCAAACATCAAAACATCAAATCACATCATCACTGGGGTGGGGGACCTTGGCGATAGTCGTAGCCTGGAGGGAGGTGCCCGTAGTACCCATATGGTGGGTAATCCTGCTCACGACCCGGGAAAGGGTCAATCTGCAGATGTGGGTCCAACTGATCACGTGTAGATAGATGCTGCATCTGACGAACCGTGTGATCATACATCCAGTCGAACCTCTCGTCCACCCTGGTCCTCCAAGTATCAACCTGGCCCATCCAGGTCCCCTGGTGAGCCTGCCAATCCCCCCTGCTCATGTGCCGATAGTAATCAGCTGTACCGGCCTCATAACCCTCATGATGCTGCTGCTGGGGCTCCTCCTCCTCCTCATCATCCTCATCATTATCATCCTCAGCTCCGGCTGGATGATACCACATAAAGGACCCATCATGCATCTCCATAATCACCTCCATCTGCTTCAGGGACCTCTCCTTCACCGTCCTGCATGCATCACCACTCAAATACCTCATGACCTCGGGCCTGAGGACTCCATAAGATTGGGCCAGCCGGGTGATAAACATCCCACCATAAATCCTGTCTCCTTCCCTCTCCCCAACTCCACCATGCAGAAAGCTAGCAACCCAAAACGGGATGTTGCAGTAAATATCATTAGAGTAAATGGTGTACAGGTAGAAGAGATCAGAAGCAGTGACACGGTGGTGAGAGCTGTGACGCACTGTCAAGCTGTAGGTGAGGCATCGATGAGTCAACCGAACCCTAGGATCCCTGATTTGGGATGCCACAGTGGTCGAGGTGTACACCCCATCCCCAATAGTTTGCCAGAACATGGAACATCAAAAATCATTCTTCATCGACTCCCCACGCAACAACCTATGCATGAACCCTGCTTGAATGGTATCATGCTGATTGTACAACCCAAGTCTCCACCCAAACTCAGTAACCGAACACGTCCTTAGCTCACCCCCCAGCCTGAAATAGATCGTGGTACTGCCCACATCGGTCCTTGCCTCAGCCATGTCAAAATGAAAGGTGGCAAAGAATTCACGTACCAATTCCTCATATACCGGCTCCTGAATTTTAAACAGTCTTTCCCACTGAGGGCCGGTAAACCCATCCGTCTGAAAACTTTGGAGAAAGGTCTGCTCAAGACCTTCTCTCCTCAGAAAGCTCCAATCAACCACGGCCCCATTTTCGACCTTGTGTAGTAGCAATTGTGCGTATTTGCTTGTAGCAGCATCGTTGTCAAAGACACCCCAACTAAGGACCGTATCCCCAAAGTTTTCTTGTTGAGATCGGGAAGAACTTCCTCGGCTAGGTCTTTGACGCTTACTCATTATCTGGAACAAAGCTGAGAGGAATAAAAGTGTTAATACGTGAATTAAAGATTTGGTGGCGCATCAGACAGGTCTGACGCCGTCACCCTTTGCTAGGTGACGCCGTCAGATTCGACCAAGTTCAAATCCATAATTACGAGGGAAAAATCAATATTCAAACTTCAGGCTCAATAACCACACACCACTTTTTACAGAAAAATGGGTGATTGGATCATAGGTTATGGTTCAAATTCGTGGCCACCCGATTAGTGAATTGACCCATTTGATTGCTAACAATCACATGCTTTTAATCATTGCTAAAATAACACTAATTAAAGGACATTATGAGTTCTAAGCATGAATCAACCCTAGGGTATCATGAGTAGGGGGCTTTCGAAATTGACAAATCCTATGAGTAATTGAAACGAAAAGAATGAATAAAAATTACTTACCACGTGGAAATTGGTGACGAAAGTCGGTGAATTTGATCCTGGAAATTCGAAGGTGGGGTTGGAGTGGATATGGTTTGTGGGGTTTGTGATGAAAGTGATGGAATTAAAGTTATTATTGCTGTGCAGACGGGGTGACGGCGTCACGTTCAAATCCTGACGCCGTCAGATCAGCGTAATTTACCACTTTGTGCCAGTTTACAAATGAGCCCCTCGTACTTTAAAGGAGCAGCTAGTCAGGGTCAATAATCCTGATAGCTAGTCTCGTTAACAAGTTCCTCCTGGGTCAAATGTTTTGTTACTGTCACGGGATGTGGTAAAATGTTGAAAAGGGCCGGTTGACGTCACATTCAGGTTCCAATCTCCGTCACGGCAGGTATTCAGGGAGTGTGAGGAGCTTTTACAGGGGGTTTTCGAAATGAGGATGTGCTTTAATTGAGTTCTTCTCACACCTGGATTAAAGCCAAAAGATCGTTTCCTAGCCTCATGAAAGTTAGGGAGCGTGAAAACCATGCTTCCCATGAAAATGCTACGATCTTGAGAATTCTTTTTCTCGCGAGAGGATCCAAATAGATAAGAGGGTTTTAAAAGTGAAGGCTCGGGGAGAGGAGTTTCATCATCCCATTCGTTGTATGGTTCATTAGGGACCGGGAGTTCAAAGATCTTCTCGATCTTTTTGTGTGAGGCTTCTTCCTTAATTTTCTCCTTTATTCTCACAATAAACTTTTCTGGTAGTTCCATGAACATATCTTGGGTGTTTTTCAAGTGAGTCTCTAATTCCTGGATCCGCCTTTCTTGGTTGTTCACGAAAGTTAGCATTATCCCTTCAAACTCATCTTGTCGTGAGAATTGATGAAACGTATGTTTACCAATTGTGTTCACGCACTCATCGGGATTTTCATCAGCCGTAGGTGTCTCAGCTTTCATTAAGCTCTCAACCTGCCTTTTTATGTTTTCGAACAGCTGTTCTTGGGTTGCACTCATGCAATTTAAAATCCCTTCTCCCGAGAACGTTGAGTCATTCCATTCTTCCTCTTCGTATTGTGCTAAGTCCTCAATGACTTCCCAGCACTTATCGACACTGAGCCTGCTCAATCTCCCATTGGCGGCGTAATCTATGGCTCTTCTAGTTTGATGATTGACACCATCATAGAAGATTTGGATTTGTAGCCAAGGATCCATGCCATGGTGAGGGACCTTTCGGAGTAAGTCCTTGAATCGAGTCCATGCCTCGTAGAGAGTTTCGCCTTGACGTTGTTGGAACATCAAGATATCATTCCTTAGCTTGGTAGTTCTTCCCGGTGGGAAAAACTGAGCAAGGAAACGAGTGGTGAGATCATCCCAAGAGGTGATGGATCCTGCGGGTTGACGTTCTAGCCACTGACTAGCTTGGTCCCGCAGAGAGAATTGGAAGAGACGCAATCGGGTCGTCTCTCGAGTGGCAACATCAAGGTCTATAGAATCAACGATTTTAAGAAAGTCCTTGAGATGTTGATTAGGATCTTCAGAACGAAGTCCATGGAATGCGCATCCGCTTTGCACCAACCGGATGGTGTCGGATCGCAAGGGTGTGACATTGGCTCCTTGAGTGAGCTCAATGGTGTTTCGATAGCCATGGTGACTAGGACGGGAGTACTCTCCTAAAGTACGGGCTCTAGGAGGTGGTGGTGCTTGTTGTGGTGGTGGGTTGTTGGGGGATTAAGGATATTACCATCTTCCATGATGTCGAATGGTAATGGTTACGAACAAAGAAACGAAGAAAAAAGATAGACTAAAGAAAACCTAGAAAAAGAAAATAAAAATCTCACTAGAAAGGAATCTAGTGAGTAGACCTATAAAATAAAAATTCAACCTAAACAATAACTATTCCCCGGCAGCGGCGCCAAAAACTTGATGCATGGTTTTGCAACCTTACAACAGGTTTTACCTCTCGAGGGATCTCAAGAGGCTTACAACCCCACCAGGCAGTGTACTTGACCGATGTAGTATAGTGTAGTGGTAAGTACGGGGGATTGATCGTTCTCCACAGGGAATACTGTTCGTTAGGTATGAAAGACTACTCTAATAGGTCTAAGGGTGAGAGAAGATTCTTTTTATGTTTTTATAATTTTATGAAAGCAAGTAAAATCTCGGGTTTGAAAGAGTGGGCGGAATTAGTTGCTAGTCAACTAACCCAAATTACTACGAATGCAAATAAAATAAAATAACAAAAATGAAAAGTTTGGTGGAAACTTATGTGTAGAGAAATGTGTTCACTTAGATTTCCTTACTCCCTAACTATCTTTTACCGGTTGATTAGTGTGTATTAGTTACGTGGATGACGGGTGTATTCCTTAATACCAATCGTGGGGTGGCGTACGTACTTCCCCAACTCTACAAGCTCCTACTTCACTCCTATGTCGAGCCGGCTAGGAAGCTCCTAACATGGGATCACTAGAATTCGCTTGTGCATTAAATACAACCATAAAAACCTTTAGTACGCATTTGGTTCATGTTTCTTAAGAAGTTCAAGCAAGTTACCGAATAGGAAGTTAGCCAGTTTTCTTAAGCCTAACATAGATAAACAATCATCCAATACAACTAATAACACACTAATAACCAATAATCAATAGCTAGGTTTCATTAGATCTAAGCAAACACAAGATAAATCTAGCCTAACATATTAATCAAAAGACAAGAACAAGATAGAATCAAACAACACATAGACATATTGAATGATTAATTGATAACTTATCTTCAATGTAACATGGAAGATCTCAAGGCAAAAAGCCTTGAGAAAGATGCTAAAATCGTCTTAGGGTTTTCTCCCAAAAATTCCACACTAAGTTCCCAACTAGTGACAAAGAATTGCAAAACTATATATAGATTTTTACATCTGACGGCGTCACGTTATGGAGTGTGACGCCGTCACCTCGCCGCTTCTAGGGTTCCCGGATGGCCTTCTTGACGCCGTCCCTCTTTAGCTCTCCAAAATCCGTTCTGGCTTATCAAGGCTTGACGCCGTCAGACCTTGAACGTGACGCTGTCCCTCTTTGAATTAAGCCGTGACGCCCTTGATCAGGTTAAAGCGTGACGTCATCAGAATTTACATGCAATTTTCACTGGCTTATCATGAGTAAATTTCACATCCACCTTTTCTTGCCAAGACATGACGCCGTCTGGAGTAAATCCTGACGCCGTCAAAGGTAACTTCCAGCACAATTTTGAGACTTTGTCGTTTTCTTCACTTTTATGCTCCAAAAACGTCCAAAATGCCTCCTTTTCCAGATTTCTCCTCAAAAGTACCTAAAATGACAAAAGGAACGATTTAGGGAAATATTTGATCAAATAAATACGATTTAGGGCTTAAATGACCCCTTAAAAGCGGTACACTTTTCGCTTCATCAGTCCTACTTCAACTACAAGGATTCATAAGAACCATCCCAAGGAGCAGATAATTGGTGATGTACAATTTGCTGTACAAACCAGAAGTAAAACAAAAGGGCTGAGTGATCTACTCCATCAAGGTTTATTTGCTCAATCATTGCATCAAAGAAATAGCCACAAGGACCTACAAAATTGAAAATTTGAGTGTTTCTTATCACACGAGGAACCCAAAAATATTCACAAAGCTATGCAAGATTCAAGTTGGGTTGAAGCCCTGCAAGAGGAGCTGTTGCAGTTTAAGCTTCAAGAGGTCTGGAAACTAGTTGATTTGCCCAATGGGAAGAGGGCAATTGGTACAAAATGGGTGTTCAGGTGCAAAAGAGATGAAAGAGTAATTGTGGTGAGAAACAAAGCAAGACTAGTGGCTCAAGGGTACACTCAGGAAGAAGGAATAGATTATGATGAAGTCTTTGCTCCTGTAGCAAGGATACAGGCTATTAGATTGATTTTGGCTTATGCCTCATTCAAGAACTTTCCAGTGTACCAAATGGATGTGAAAAGTGCTTTCTTGTATGGAAAAATTAATGAAGAGGTTTATGTGATGCAACCTCCTGGTTTTGAAGATCCTGACTTTCCAGATAGAGTATATAAGGTGGAGAAAGCACTATATGGTTTACATCAAGCTCCTAGAGCTTGGTATGACACCTTGTCCAAGTATTTGTTATCTAATGGATTCACAAGGGGAACCATTGATAAAACTTTGTTCATCAAGAAAAACAAGAATGATATTCTACTAGTTCAGGTTTATGTAGATGATATCATTTTTGGGTCTACAAACAAGGTGTTCTGTCAAGAATTTGAGAAGCTCATGCGTAACAGATTTCAAATGAGTTCTATGGGAGAACTCACATTCTTTCTAGGGCTTCAGGTTAAGCAGACAGCAGAAGGGATCTTCATTAGTCAAGACAAGTATGTGGCTGATATGTTAAAGAAATTTGGTTTCAATGATGTGAAGGCAGCTAAGACACCAATGGATAACAAAAAACATTTGCTCAAGGATGAAGATGGGGAAGAGGTTGATATACATCTTTATAGATCAATGATTGGTTCATTGATGTATCTGACTGCTTCAAGGCCAGATATCATGTTTTCTGTGTGTGCTTGTGCCAGATTTCAAGTGTCCCCAAAAGTCTCACACTTGAATGTTGTCAAAAGAATTTTTAGGTATCTAAAGGGTCAACCAAAATTGGGCCTTTGGTATCCTAATAGTTCATCATTTGACTTGGTAGCATACTCAGATAGTGACTATGCTGGAGCTAGTTTGGATAGAAAGTCAACCACTAGAGGATGTCAATACCTTGGACATAGGTTAATCTCATGGCAATGCAAGAAACAGACTGTGGTGGCTAATTCAACAACTAAGGCAGAGTAGTGGCTGCTTCTAGTTGCTGTGGACAAGTACTCTGGATTCAGAATCAACTCTTGGATTATGGGTACAATTTTATGAACACCAAAATTTATATTGATAATAACAGCACAATGTGTATAATAAAGAATCCTGTTTTTCGCTCTAAAACAAAGCATATAGTGATAAGACATCATTTTATTAGAGATTGTTATGAGAAAAAGTTAATTCAAGTGGTTAAAATACATACTGACAATAATGTTGTTGATCTACTTACCAAAAGTTTTGATGTGAGTAAGTTTCAATTTTTAGTTGCTAGTATTGGTATGATCAATCTTTAAAATCTTATCTCTGTTTGATTTGTAAAAAGTTTTTGAGGATTTGTGCTGTTATTAATCAAATAAGTTGTTTCTAGTCTTTGCTATGTATGTTGTCTACTGCTAAGTTGGTTATTTTGTTATGAGATATTCTTTTTTGTGTTTTTGTGGTTTTGGACTAACCTTTTGCAGGTTAGGTCATATGAGAATGGTTGATTGCTTAGACAAAGTTGATTATAAAGTTCAGGGGAGGATAAGAGTAAATAAACACAAAGATCATAAACGTTTATTTATTATGTGGTGCATTCATTACATAAGCTGAAATTACTTCATTCTGGACTTACTGAGAACCTAATCAACACAAAACTAAACCAAAACACAAACCTAATGCAACACAACTAATTCAATTTCCCTTTTCCTTCTCCTTGGACATTTGGCATAGTTTTGCGGCCTCCTCTGCCACCCATGGTGTCAGACACCTTCTTGCAAGGGAGTGCTAGCACTACTGTTCTTGGTTTTGGATCTTGCTTCTTCTCAGGAACAGGGATCCTCTTCATTGATGATGCAGCTTTTTCAAACTCTTTTGGTAAAATGCCTGATAGCTCTTGAAGATAGTCATCATCAGATGAGTCAGAAGAGGAGGATGAATCATCCACATATGGTGGAAGTTCATCTGTTGATGGTTCTTCAGACGAGGGTATTTCAACCTTTTTCTTTGAAGAGTTGCTTCTTGGGGTTGAAGTGTAGTTGGATGGAAAATAGTTTTTCCAACCTAAACTTCCAGAATCTGAAGAAGAGTCGGATGAGATTTCTATAATGTTTGAGGAGGAAGGATTCATTGTGATTGGAAAGTTGAAGATTTGTGTTAAAGATTTTGTGGATGATTTGAGAGTTTTTATAGAGTTAATGAAGGTTTAATTAAATGCGGGGTTGATATGAGGAATTAACTCTTGGGTTAGTATAAGGAATTAATTCCTTGATGGAATTAAATTAATTATGGTAATTTTGGTGGTGTTGACCAAAAGGATGGGTATTTATTTTGGGCAATCAGAATCCATTCTGCTGCTAAAGGATATGCTGCTGTAGGTTAAACTATTGGATTCTGCTGCTAAATTTGAAAGTGAAGGGACTATTTTGCAATTTGGCGCGAATAATCCCTAATTGGGTCTACACGGGATAAAAAAACCCAATTCGATCTCATTAATATCTCTGTGCGCCCAAAATTGAATCTAATTTAAACCCTAACACTTATTTTCACCCTTCGATCAAAAACCCCTAAAATCAAAACCCTTGTTCACAATGTCGAGACGCACTTACTCTGATGAGCACAATCAGATAGCTTTTCTACAGAAGGTCCCTGAAGCAGATGGATTTGCTGAAGTCATTGACTTTCTTAATGCTACTTCAATTAGGTATGCATTAACAGTTAATCCAACTATATATAGGTCCCAGATGAGACAGTTTTGGTTGACTGTTACGGCTGAAACTCATAATGGGGAAGAAATGTTAATTGCCACAGTAGATGAGGAAAGAATAGTTGTTACTGAAACATCTATAAGACGAATTCTTCATTTTGTAGATGATGAAGCAACAACTTGCCTTCCCACTTCTACTATTTTTGAAGAACTTGAAAAACTTGGGTATGAGAGACCAAACATTAGATTAAAATTTTACAAACGTCTCCTCTACCCACAATGGAAATTTCTTGTTCACACCATTCTACACTGTCTTAGTCCTGAAACAAGTGGGTGGAATGAGTTTAGTTCAAGTCAAGCTTCTGCTTTGATTTGTCTAGCCACAGGCCAACCATACAATTTTTCGGCTATGATTTTTGAAGGGTTGAAAAAGAATATTTCTGGAAATTCTTACCTTTATCCAAGGTTTTTGCAATTAATCATTGATAATCAGTTACAAGAACCTTTTGCACATGAAAAACCTTACAAAACTCCTGTGCTTGTAACTAAAATGTTTAAACACTTAAGGAAAAATGGGACTGGTTTTTCTGGGAGAATAACTCCTTTGTCCCAACACATTTTAAACATTGCTGATGTTGTTGCTCAGGGTGTAGAAGCTGAAAACCCCATAGCTTCCCATCATACACCCACTCTTGAAAATTCAAATGAATCATCTCATAATGAACCCCAAAAGACCCAAACACCTAGGCATTCACAAGAAAAGAGCACTGAGTTACCTCAGACTAATGCTAGTATGGAAGCAGATGAGGCTGTCATAGGTGATGGAGATGGCATGAAGGAAGGGGCTGACACTACTGTTTTCAACTTAGAAGTTGAACAGGCCAGTGTTAACATAAATAAGACAGCAACCTTGGCAACATCTACTGCTGAGGGTTCTCATGAACCTGATGCACATGATGGTAACCCTAGCCAAATGGCTAAAAAGGGGGGCTCAGCTGCTCAATCTAGGATTGAGACTGAGTTTCAGTCCAAAGATTCACCTCTCAGGGAAGGTAACACATCCTGAAGTAATGAGGACGGATATGAACCTAATGAGGAATTGATGGATGAAACTGTACAAAATAACAATGCCCATGATGTACCTCTCGGACCAGGTAACACATGTCGAAGTACTGAGGCTAGAATTGAACTTGAAACAGAGGAATTGATGGGTAACACTAATGTACAAAATGTCATATCCAAGGATCCACCTCTCGGGTCAGGTAACACAGACCGAAGTGGTGAGGATAGTGTGAAACAAATAAATGCATTGACGGAAAGATGTACCAGGTTGGAAGCTCAAGTTCTTGATCTTATCAAAACTGTCAAAAGTTTGAAGTTCAGGGTCAACTTTTTGGAAAGAAAGCAAAGGTCAAGAGCTACACTTGCTAGAAGGGTCAAGAAAGTGAATTCCAAACCAAGTTTGGGAGAGGATGCTCCCAAACAGGGGAGGAATGAAGAGGAGGTAAACAAGGGTCAAGGGGAGGATGATATGGATGTGGATGTGAATGTTGGTGGTTCTGCTGAAAATGTAGTTGAACAAGTTGTTATAAGTGAGGTTGTTGCTAATGTTGATGAGAAGAAGACAGAGGATGATTCTGCTGCTGGTGCAGGACATTCTGCTGCTGGGTTAAAGGATTCTGCTGCTGCATCAGATGATGATAATACTCCTATAGCCCAAGTAATGCTAAATCTTAAACAACAACCTTCACAAAAACCTAAATCTGCAACTTCAAAACCTAAAGCTAAAGGAGTTGTCATTCAAGAACTTGTATCCATTCCAAAACCTATACAACCAACCATTTCATCAACAGATAAAGGCAAGAGCATCTTGGTTGAAGAACCAAAGAAGAAGTTCAAGTTTATGGATGCTGCTGCCCAAGCACTACAAAATGAAACTGATGAAGAGGCTACAAGGAGAATGGAAGCACAATGGCATGAAGAAGCTGAAATGGAAAGATAGAGACAATTAAAGGAGGACTGGGAAGTAGCAATGCAAACTAAACGGGATGAAAGAGAGATGTACACCATTGAGGAACGACAAGATGCTATAGATGATATGCTTGGAGCATTTAGAAAGAAGCAAAATGAAAATAGGGGTGAGTACAAGAAGAAGAAACATTCCAAAACTGATGAGTATAATTACATGAAAATGTATCTAAGGAATCAAGCCTATTGGAAGCCTAGTGCATTCAGAGGAATGAGTAGAGCTGCTGTTGCAAAGGCTTATTATGAAACTCATGCAAGAATTAACAGACCAATTGAGCCTATGACTGATGCTGAGGTTAAAAAGGTTACAAGAATGAAAGTGGCACCGAATGCTTATCTTAATCTTGAGTCAAGTGTTCAAAACCCTAAAGAAGTAAGTGAAATTGTGAAAGAAAATATTGTGAAAGAGAAAGAAGTAGTAGGTGATGCTGAGAAGGAACAAGAAGATGTTGAAGAGACAAAACCTGAATCAACTATTGGTGTGAAAAGAACAGGAAAAAGGCTAAAGTCTTTTAGAAGGAAAAAGAAAAGAGTTAAATCTGTTGTAATGAGTGATTCAAAAAGTAACTCTGAGGGTGAGAAGGAGTCAAAGGATGATGAGTATGGACCTGAAGAAGTAACTGCAGATGATATGAAAAGGATTATGGATTTTACAGTTCATAAACCTCAAGAAGAACAAGAGATAATAAATGCAGTTCCATTGGACGATAGATATCCAATCATCTCTTATAGACATGATATTCTAAATGGTAGTGAAGCATGGTGGGAGATCAAAAGATCAAATGGTGCATGTCAGAAGTTTGTTAGATTCTCACAAATGCTGCATTACATGGATAGGGATGATATTGTACAGCTCTGGAGGTTATATAAGGAGAATTATGGGGATAGAAGACTAGATGTGATTTTTGAAAGACTACACTACTACTACCTGAAGAACATGTTTGTGCCTGATCCAAGAGATATGGAATGGATAGATTTGTTACACTCAACCAAGGTTCATAAATGGTATCTATTTCAATCATGTGGAGTACATGAGTTGATTGGTAAAGGTGTAGGTGTGTATATGCTGGTGGAGAAAGACTATCCCTTGAATAACAATACTGCTGTTATCACCCAGATGTTACAACATGGAAAGTTGAGGTTACAAAGACCATTTTTGGCAGATCATCCAGCGTATGAGTTGGTAGAAAAGTATAGAAAGATTCTGAAATCAAAGACTTCATAGTAGTAAGTGTTTGGAAGCATCCTCTTTGTGTATGTTTGTGCTTTGGAAGAAACTTGTATATTTTGGGAGAAAATATCAAGTTTAGGGGAGGATTGTTGGGTTTAAAAGATACTGCTGCTACTTTGAAGATTCTGCTGCTAAGTATTTTATTCTGCTGCTCATGGTTCTAATGGAAATATACTAAGTATGATTCTGCTGCTAGGCATAATCATTCTGCTGCTAGTATATTCATTCTGCTGCTGATGATATCTGAAGAATGATGAAATAAGCTAAGTGTCAAACTGCTGCTAGCCTAAGATGATTCTGCTGCTTATTAGATATGTATAGTTTGTTTATGGTAAAGATACGATTAGATATTATTCTTGTATAGAAAGTTTTTGTAACCGACTAGGACTCCTTATGTGTATAAAAGGAGGATCTAGGGTTAGGGTTAGAAGTCGATTGTTTAGCATATGTATTGTCTTGTATTCACTTCAAGGTTCATTGTAACCCTGTTACTTTTGAGTAACCGTATATTAATATATTGAGGTGAAGGTTGAGAGAATTATTGTGTGTTATTGTTAATTCTTCTTAAGATTAATTACTAGTTTCCGCATAGTAATTAATAGATCATTCATAAGCAGTTTCTATACCGATTGCTTTAGGTTTATATCTAAAGTAATTAACAAGATCGTTAAGCTCAACTGGGATCAACACCTAATCAAAACACACAT